>CATIWO010792746.1:0-28593 GCA_949673435.1 Macaranga tanarius | reverse complement strand
TTTCTTTACAATTACATCATTTACATTCTATTCAATATAATTAAACTTCATTCCTAATATTTATTCCTTCATTTCTTAAAATAAAAATAGTATTAACTCAAATGATAAAATAATAGATCTCCAGAACATATATCTCCAAATAATACCAACTGACTCTAATCATCACTATTAATTAACTGAAATAATAACATTCTTAATGGTTATAAATAAACAGTAATCCGGTTCTAGGACACGGATGTTACAGTTAATGTGATGATTTTGGTTTTGTGCTGATGTGTAGTTATACACATCCATATATATATATATATATATATATATATATATATATGTATTATCCATTAGGAGTTTGATTTGGATGATATGTGATTGAGAATGGTTGTGTGTTACTTGATATTTTATGTATGGACTATTAGGTTGAGAACACGGGTCGAGACACAGACGTATCTCTGATAGTATGGTAAGACACGAGCGTGTTTACCAAAAATTCTTTTAGTCTGTGAGCAAATACTAGCACTCGCCAGTGTATTCTGTGATAAGAACACGACCATTTTTTCCATCCATGTCTCGAAGAAGTTTTAGACCAGTAGACCACACGGGTTGAAACACGCCAGTGTAGTCCACTTTCAGTTGTTTTAATTAAATTTGATTAATTAGTTCTTAAAAGTTTAAATTATAGCATTGTATTAATAATTACTTATTGAGTTTCAAACTCATCTCTTTTCAAATATATTTTTTAGGTCGTCATTAAATAGAAAGCTTATGGTGTGATTTGTCAGTGAGCTCAGGTAGGTCCGAGGCAAGTTTGGTGCAATAGTTCCATCCTCATTAACACATGGCATAGCATCGAGACATTTTGTAATAAGTTTTTGGTTAAGTAGTGAATTTGTATGTATACACTACAATATATGTATGTATATATCTTTTGAAAAAAAAAAGTTTCTTATATAATATGTATGTTTATATATTGAGCCACGTGTATTCATCTGTTTGAGGGTGCTACATTAAGTAGTATCAGAGCAGGGACTAGATTCCATTAGGACATAAAACATGATGCATTCATGATATATTATACATAAGTTATAGAAAATATGTAGTTGATGTGCGTTGCATATATCAGGATGGATGAAGCTCAAGCACCTTGTGCTGGCCCCGAAGAGTCATCAGAGTCAGTTCATAGGCAAACTCCTATGCATACCTTAGGAGAATAAAAACAATCTCAACCCTAAGCCCTTCCACCAATTGCATATCCTTTTATATAGGAATTCATCCAAATGACGAGGACTATGGGCCAAAATCCAATTGATAGTGCAGTGGATGAGACTTATGAAAAGATAAAAAAGTAGGGAGCTAAAGCCTTTGCAGGCACCACTGATCTGCAGTAGTTGACGAATGGCTAAGAGGCACTGAGAGAATTTTTTATTAGTTTAAATGCACTACCGAGGGGAAGGTGAGCTATGCCATATCTTTGTTTGACTAAGATGCTCTCGATTGGTGGAAGACAATGCCTGGGAGCATGAGTGTACCCATAACCTTGACCTGGGAAGATTTTTTAAAAGATTTTACAGAAAAATATACACCAGCAGTATACCGTGATAGAAAGAAGATTGAGTTTCTTGAATTGAAGCATAATGATCTATCCGTTATAAAATACGAGGTCCAGTTTGTGAGGTTATCCAAGTACGCTCAGAAGGAAGTAGCCATCGATGAATTGAAGAGGAATAAATTTAAGAGGGGATTGAGCTTGGAAATTTGAGAAAAGATGGTGATCTGACCTATAAAGAGGTGTTGGGGACTTCTTTGTGAGCTGAAGAAATGATAATAGAAAGAAATAAAGTGGAAGCTAAGAAGAAGAAAACTACGGGCACATTTACTACCTCGACTTGAACTGGTGGTAGTACATCCTTTAGAGGCTCTAGTTTTCAGTGGAGTGAAATTAGGGGATGAGGCATGAGTCGATCCAACCAATCAAGGGGAGGATCTTTTGGCTGAGGATTTGGGAGATCCGACAGCCGCAAGAGGGTAGGTATAGCGGCGCATCGGCTTCGGTATGCAACAAATGTGGCAAATTTCACTTGGGTAAATATTAGAGCTTTAGACCGAGTATGTGTTATTATTGCAGCCAACATGGCCACTTCATCAGAGATTGTTCGGTAAGAAGGAGTGCGAAAGGATCTCAGATGACTATTCAAAGTAGTGTGGGAGAGAATATACCTCTGATGAGTTGAGGAAGAGGCCGAGATGGTAAAAGAGGTGGAGTTGGAACCTCAACCTAAGCAGGATCTGTTGGTCCAACCCAAGGCTAAGCGAGGATATATGCCATCACCCGATAAGAAGCTCCTGCAACTCTAGATGTGGTCACTAGTATATTTATTATCTTTGATCATGATGCTTTTGTATAGATAGATCATGGATCTACTTGTTCCTTTATCTCACATGAGTTTGCATCAAGAGTACATGGTGAAATTGAACCCTTAGAACATAGTTTATGTGTTTCTATGCCTGCTGAAGGTATTGTGGTAATAGATATAGTAATGAGAGCATGCCTTATATTAGTAGATGACAAGACCTTATATACAGACTTGGTAGTTATTAAATTAGAAGAGTTTCATGTTATTTTAGGACTGGATTGGTTAGAAAAATATCATGCTATTGTGAATTATTACACTAAGGAGGTAGTTATAGATATTTCGGGGAAGAAAAAGATAGTATTTGTGGGTGAGAGAAAAGTTACCTGCTTATTTAATTTTAGTAGTGTCTGTATTTTGGCTAATTAGAGATGGGTGTCAGGTTTATCTAGCCAATATTATGGATACGACAGAGATTAGTCATGGGGTAAGGGAGGTACCTACAGCTCGAGATTATCCCGATGTATTTTTGGATGAATTGCCAAGATTACCTCCATATCGAGAAGTAGATTTTAAGATTGAAACTGTTCTAGAGGTAGCACCGATATCAATTTCTCTGTATAGAATGGCACCTATAGAGTTGAAAGAGCTGAAAAAGCTGCTAAAAGAGTTGTTAGAGAAGAAATTTATCAGACCAAGCATATCACCTTAGGGAGCTCCAGTCTTGTTTGTAAATAAAAAGGATGGCAGTATGCCGTTGTGCATAGGCTACCGGCAGTTGAATAGAATCACGGTGAAGAATAAATACCTGTTGCCGAGAATTGATGATTTACTTGACCAACTGAATGATGCTACAATGTTTTCAAAGATAGATTTGAGATCGAGGTATTAGCAACTCTGGGTGGCAGAATCTTCTATTTCCAAGACTGCATTTTGAACTAGACATAAGTATTATAAATTTCTAGTTATGCCTTTTGGATTGACGAACACACTTGCCGTATTTATATCGTTGATGAATAAAACCTTTCAATAGTACTTAGATCGGTTTGTGATTATTTTCATTGATGATATCCTCATCTATTCTCTAAGCAAAGAAGTACATGAACAACATCTCCGAACAACTTTGCAGATATTATGAGAATAACAATTGTATGCCAAATTCAGTAAATATGAATATTGGATAGAAGAAATTACTTTGCTCAGCCATATATTCTTGAAAGAAGGTGTGAAACTGGATCCATCGAAGATTAAAGCTATTATAGAGTGGAAACCACCTAAAAACGTGACTGAAATTTAAAATTTTCTAGGGCTGGCTGGATATTATAGAAGATTTATGAAGGATTTCTCTGCTCTTGCAAGGCCTTTAGCGAATCTATTGAAGAAAAGTATGTTATTCCAGTGGATAGAAATATGTCAATGATGTTTTGAGAAATTAAAAGAGGCACTTACCACTGCTCCAGTGCTTACATTACCCAACAGAGATGGAGGTTTTATGGTGTATACGGATACTTCAAGATAAGGATTAGGTACATTTTAATGCAAAATGAGAAGGTGATCGCCTATGCTTCAAGGCAATTATGAACTCATAAAGCTAATTACCCTACTAATGATTTATAGCTAGTTGCCATTGTCCATGCATTGAAGATTTGGAGACATTATTTATATAGAAAATCCTTTTCCATTTTCACTAAACATAAGAGTTTAAAGTACATTTCTACTAGGAAGGAGTTGAATTTGAGACAACGAAGGTGGATGGAGTTATTGAAAGATTATAATTGTACTATTGAGCATCATCTGGGAAAGGCAAATGTAGTAGCCGATGCCTTAAGGCACAAAACTATAGAGATTGCTATTGGAATAATTTACTATGAGCGGAAAAATCTTGTGGCATTGCGAGTGATGAATATTCTTCTTAATGTTGGGGAAAACCAGTTATTGGCTACCTTACAAATCAAATTGTCATTGGTTGTGCTCAAATGGAAGATTCATATTTAAAAAGAATGAGAGAAAAAATGGAAGCTGGAGTCAATACTCAGTTTGCAATTAGAAAGGATGACATGCTAGTAATTAGTAATCATATGTGCATTCCAGATGTCGGAGAAATAAGAAGACAAATCATGAATGAAGCACATACCGCTCCCTATGCGATGCACCCTAGTAATACTAAAATATATTGGGATTTAAAGCTTTTCTACTGGTGGCCAACTATGAAAAAGGATGTGGTGAAATTTATAGTAAAATGTTTGACATTTCAACAAGTAAAAGCGGAACATCAAGCACCTGTGGAAAAATTAAAATCTTTGAAAATTCTAAAATGGAAATGGGAGAAGATAATAATGGACTTTATAATTAGGTTACCATGAACATTTTGAAAATATGATGCTGTGTGGGTGATAGTTGATCAACTCACCAATTCAGCTCATTTATTACCTATTCAATCGATAGATTCTTTGGATAAGCTAGCTTCTTTATATGTCTTTGAAATTGTAAGATTACATAAGATTCCTATGTTAATTTTATCCGATAAAGATCCACATTTTACATCTCATTTTTGGGATACTTTACAAGGAGCATTGGGAACTAAATTACATTTTGGCATTGCATTTCATCCTTAAACGAATGGGCAATCGGAGAGAACTAATTAGACTTTAGAATATATAATGAAAGTTTGTACTTTGGAGTTTAAGGGCAATTAGGATGATCACTTGTCGTTGTTGGAATTTGCATATAATAATAACTTTCACTCCAGCATCGGAATGGCACCATATGAAGCTTTATATGGGAGAAAATGTAGAAGTCCAATTTGTTAGGATGTAGAAGGTTTGAGACAACTTAAAGGACTGAATTTAGTGCAAGAGACGGTAGAGACAATTCAAGTGGTTAATAAATGCTTAAAAGCAGTCCAACATCGTCAGAAAAGTTATATAGATCGACATCGTCGGGAAATGGAGTATAATGTTGGAGAGAAGGTTTTCCTTAAGGTATCTCCATTGAAAAGAATTTTGAGATTTGGTAAATATGGAAAATTAAGTCCGAGATACGTTGGACCTTATGAGATTATCGAGAGGATCGAACCCTTGGCATATAGATTAGCTCTACCAAAGAAATTATCTTCCATTCATGATATATTTCATATGTCGATGTTAAGGCGATACCGATCAGATCCGAGTCACCTCATACAAGAGCTTGAGATTGAAATCTCTGAGAAGTTAACTTATGTGGAGGAACTAATAGAGATGTTATATCGAAAGGTGAAGAAGTTGAGGAATAAAGAAATTTTAATAGTAAAGGTGAAATGGAGCCACCATTCACCTAAAGAGGCTACATGAGAAGTGGAAGAACAAATGAAGTAGAAATACCTATATATGTTCCCGAAAAATGGTGAGTAGTTAATTTCAGGGATGAAATTTTCTTTGAGGGGAGAAATGTAACACCCACCCTCTAGTATCTGTATTTTTACCGTATGCATTATATTTTATACATATTATAATAGTGGAGTTTATTTAAATTGGATATGTATATATTATAGAGAGCGAATTAATTATAAGAAACGTTTAAAGTAGATTATCACAATAGGAAATTAGGGGCTATTGTGTATTACTTCCATTTCATTAAGGGGCTTAGAAGATATTATAGTGATATGTTTCCATAATTATCAAGAATATTATTATTATTATTATATTTAGTAATAATTATGCATTAATAGAAGAGGAGACTTTAGGGGGCAAATTGAGGTATATGATTGGTGCATGTGAGTATGTGTGTATATGTGTGTATATGTGGGAGTTGAGTGTAGAGATTTAAAGAGGAAGAAGATGAGTGATTTCTTGAGAGAATTTTAAGAGATTTTAATCTTTTAAAAGCCATTAAACAATAGTTTTGGGAAGCTTTGAGAGGTTTTTAATCAATTGGAGTATTAATTGGTAAGCTTTACTTGTGTTTATGTTGATTGAAGTTGAGTTTTGTATTGTTACAAAATTCAATTTTATTTCTCTTTGTTTTTCAGTTCTAGATTTTTTCCCATAACTTTGGTTGTAGATCTCTAATTTGAGCATGGTTAAAAGCTTTAGAAACATCAGAGAGTTCTCTACAACTTTTATGTTTTGAGCTTAGATTGAATTTGTTGTTAGAAGGGTCTAACAGGGGTTGACATTTTGATGCTCATGCTGATAGTCTTATTTTACCTGAATGGATTAAAAAATCTATAAATAATTCTATACATGGCCGAATTAAGTAATTCCAACTGGAATTGATCGTAGACTCATAACCCTAGTTTTAGTAGAAATATTATATTCATTGGACTTGTGTGTGCATAGTTTGGCTATATCAAACTTTGAGTATTTAGTTGCATCTAGTGAGTTTGGGTGAAAGTGTTATGTTGGCTATATGAAATTAATATATAATTATGTGTAGGAGTTGAAAGGGATAGGGGAGACCTAAATAATAGGAGGCGCTTTTCTTCTATAAGAAGTTAAAAGCTTTTGGTAAGTATTTGTTAATATAATACTTATATATATATTCTCTTATAATTATAGTTGTTTGACTATGTTTGGTTTGTGTATGCCAATTAATGTGGCAAGAAGTGAAATATATTAATATTGAGACTTGTTATTGGAATATGTGTTGAATTTGTGAATGGCTAAGGAAGTGTGAATGGTATTTATAGTTGTGGATTGTGAAAGTGATTATAGTGGCATGGAATGAAATGTGAATGGTGTGCATATATATATATTAATATAAAATGATATGTGACAAATGCGTATGATAGTGGGGCTAAGCCGGGCGGATAGCCTCCACTAAATATGAGATTTAAGACTGAGCCGGGCGGATAGTCTCAAAAGTGGCCACATGTGAAATATTAAAAGTGAGAAATGGAAAGGCTAAGTCAGGCAGACAACTATCCAAAATAAAGTGAGATCTGACACTGAGCCAGACAAATAGTTTCAGAAAGTGATCACTTGTGTGAAAATGTGAATTGGTGAGGAATAAGCCTAAGTTGGCTATGTATGTGTGAGGAAATTATGTGATAATGGTCCAGCCGGATAATTTATGTGTATGAATATGGACTTGTATATTTGTGCTTGCATATAAACATGAATTCAGTTTTTAATATGGATGTTAATTTGACGATTTTGGTTATGTGTTGATGTATAGTTATACACATCCATATATATATGTATTATCCATTAGAAGTTTGATTTGGATGATATGTGATTGAGAATGGTTGTGTGTTACTTGATGTATTGTGTATAGGTTATTAGGTTGAGAACATGGGTCGAGACACGGGCATGTCTATTAGAAATTTTTTCAGTCTGCGAGCAGACACTGGCGCTCGCTAGAAGGATGACCTATGAGCTGACACTAGCACTCGCCAGTGTGTTCTGTGATAGGAATATGGCCGTGTCTCGAAGAAGTTTTGGACCAATAGACTACACAAGTTGAGACATGCCCCGTGTAGTCCACTTTTAGTTATTTTAATTAAATTTGATTAATTAGTTCTTGAGAAGTTTAAATTACAGTCTTGTATTAATAATTGCTTATTGAGTTGCAAGCTCATCCTTTTGCAGATATGTTTTTCAGGTCGTCGTTAGATAGAAATTTTGAGGTGTGATTTGTCAATGAGCTCAGGTGGATCTGAGGCAAGCTTGGTGTAATAGTTTCATCCTCATTAACACATGGCATAGCATCAGGACATTTTGTAATAAGTTTTTGGTTAAGTAGTGGATTTGTATGTATACACTACAGTATATGTATGTATATACCTTTTGAAAAAAAAAATTTCTAATACCACGTGTATGTTTATATATGGAGTCACGTGTATGCATCTGTTTGAGGGTGCTACACATTATGCCTTAGGGGAAAATCTAAGTGGTTAATATGTATGCATATAGAATTTATGAGATAGTGTGTTTTAAAATATAAATAGTGTGAATTGTATCATAAAGTTAGAGTGGTAAAGTATTGTGGTTTTTAATAGGTGGATCCACTGTGTTTTATAATAAAAAAAATTATATATAGTAGTATACATATATACAGAGCTACAATGAGATTACATATATAATACTTGTAGTACACTATATACATAATACTTGTAGTCTACTATATACATCTAGAAACATAATGCAATTACATTAGCAAAAGAAACCTATAATGAACAATATAACAAAAAAGGAACTGAAAAAATAATACACTATGAACAATGAAGTCAGTGATGATATTGATGACAATATAATTAATAAATTAATTATTTACCACTTGAGCTAATAATCAAACACTCTACTTTGTACCTGTAGTAATATTTATATTGTTTATTGGGATAAATAATTTTTTCCTTAATGCTCATTATGGTTTACTTTAATTCTTAAATTCCTAGCCAATCACTGGATAATTTTCTTATGAAATTACTCATACTTTCTTCTTTATATACATCTCTAGTATAGGTTGTATATTACTTTTGCATAGCTAGTATGCACAAAAAGGCTGTACAATGGATTGCTAAAACCTAGAGGAATGTTGGATCGAAGACACATTCTAGTTTTCAAACTAAAGCACTATGAGAGGATTGTCATGTGAATTATGATGATTACACAAATAGTACTTAATTTCAATGTAATCCGAACTTGAATATGTATATTCTAGATGTCGAAATTGCTAGTTTTACTATGTATGGTCTCGAGCTTAAGTTATAAAGACTTTTAGCTTGCTATCGGGTGTTATATTGAAATGGTTGGTAAATTATTTATGCTTATAATTTGATGTGATCACTACTAAAATAATATTATAAGATATAAAACTATAAGTATCAATAGAATTAGTACTAAAGAAAATGGTGTTACAGACTTATATAGAACTATCTGCGAAATTGTGGTCGTTATTTAATTTAGCAATAGATAAAGTAATTTGTCATAAATTAACGATGAATTTATGGTAGGTAAATTTATGATAAGTAGGAGTTCGGTGTTAATTGTTGGTCATGGAATTTTTATTAATCTGTTGTAAAATTACGGTGGATTAGTGACATAAATCAGATTCATCACTAAATTAGAAATTTTAAAAAGTTATTTTGTAGTTATCAACAAATTGTTCCATCATTACTAATCCTCCAATCCATCGCTAAATTATAAATAAATTAGTTATATTATTGAATTAATTCTATTGCTTTATTTATTATTGATATGTACTGTTAATAAATAAATTTTATTTTGAATTTAAAATAATATAAAATTAAATTTATTTTAGGTTGAAGAAATTGAAAAAAAAAAGAAAATAATCCATAAAATGGAATATACAAATATAAAATAAAATATTATGTATAATGATTATAGTATGTTTGAAAAAAGTACTACAAAATGTGCCTACATGCTTCTGTAGGTGAATCGGGAGGCAAGTCGTTATTAGTGCAATCATCTGAAAAAAGTTCAAAATGATGATGACCTATCTATAGGAAGCTCAATATGACATCTTACTATTATTGAAGAGCCTCGAGCTATTTGACAATGCTCTCACACTCTGCCTTTAGTTCTCCCATTTCCGCTCTCCCTTAAGCTCATGCTTCCTCTTATGCTGAAGTAGCTATGGTCCTCCATGAGCTGCAAATATTCACAAACTGCAAAAAATAGGAATATTCATTTAAAAGAACAATGATTAATAGCTCCTATTTTGATATTGTTTAGTGACACTTACAAATACTTCAAATGATGCTGCAAATTCTATTTCTAATTTCAAATTCACCTAATGAGGTTGAATTTGAGGATTACATTCTCTTAAACCATCTTCTTAGATTCTATTGGGATAATATTACAAATAACATGGACATGTGTACATATATCTAAACCGTCTACTCAAACAATTCCACTGAATTCCACGTTCTGGTAGGATACAATGAAATGGGTAACTATGGCTATACTATTTATTATGTAGTTCACTTGTAAATTTGAAAATACTCCCAATAGTTTAGCCTCATATCACCAAATACATCTAGGACTATGTCTCGGTATAGCTATAGATATGAAATTATTAGGTAAAAGTTTTTAAAAGATAGTGCAAGAAATTCCAACTCAAATATGTGAGTTTGCCACATTTTGATTTAGGTAGTGGAATTTACTTTAGTTTAACCTTAGATATTATAGCTAATAAGCTTACACATTACAATAAGCTTCTTGTTGTTAATGACCTTCAGAGAAATGGTAGTAGCATATTTTGTTAAATAACATACCAAGCTACTATGCTCCAAATGATATAATTTGATAATTATGAAGAATGGACTATTGGAAATAAATCTTTTAGCAGCTGAAATAGACCTAGAAGGAATTGAACTTGAAGGCTTTAAAATAAGTTTTATTTTCAGCTGCTTACTATTTCTTACAATGTATAAGCTTAAATCATAGTAAATTCCACTTTTTAAATCAAATTATGATAGATTATTTACAACATTTAAGATGAACCGTTAATGAAAAGTAATATTATAAATAACACGAACATGTGTACAACTAAACTGTTCACTTAGATAATCCTATTGAATTCTACATTCTGGTAGAATGCAATGAGACATGTAATTATGGGTTATGAAATTTATTGTAATTTATATCGAAATTTTAGTAGAGTTTTGTCTATACATTACTCTCTTAGACTTCATATGATACGAACCCTTTTGCATAAATCACAATAATTTTTTTAAAATCTAAAAAGAATTAAAAAGAAGAAGAATAGATAAGACATGAAAAATGAAAGGATACTTAGTCAAACCTTAAAGTTTAGCTCTGATACAAACTGATACGAACCCCACCTATAATAGAGGTAGAATGCAGATCCAACTTTGAATTTCAGTCCAAGGATCTATCAAGAATATTGGTTAGTTGTAGATGGAACTAAATCCCTTGCTTATTAAGATCGAAGCAAGATACTTAGTTATTAATAAGATGAACAATCACACAATTATAAGTCTAAACTAACCTAGTAATTGTAATAAAAAGTAGATGAGAAATAATTCAAGCAGGTTTGCAAAAGTTCCAAAGAACAAAGTTTAGGAAAAATTCCTCACTTTGATAAATTAATTCTCAAATTTTAATAATCTATATTGTACATCAAAATAAGGCTTATTTATAAGAAAACACAAAGGGTATAGAAGTCCTTTAGCCCTTAGGACTTCTTAAAATAAAACCCTAAACTAAAATAGGAATAAAATTAAACAAAACTAACAAAATTCAGACTTATTGCATTAAACGAGATACAACCGTACAACAAAGAATACGGGCGTCTTTCGATACCCAAAAAAAGATTGAATGGCACACGGCTGACTGCATAGGCATTTTTCAACCCCTAAAAAGAGATAGAATGGTACACTTCTGAATGAAGATAAAGACACAGGGGGTGTGTCTCTGGGCGTGTACCTTCCTAGTCATTTTTCATACATCAAACACAACCATGTGCTGAGATATATGGGGTGTGTATCACTTGAATCACCAATACCATCTTCTAAATAGGAAATCAAACTAACTAACTTAATTTCTTCATTTTAAGGCTCCTTAACCTTATTAATTATGCTAAAAATAAATGAATTTAATGCATTCTTGAACCTCTTAGTCCTTGACCTTGTCATTGGCCCCCTCAAAACGTATTGAATCATCACTTGGATGGTTGGTCTTATTGGATGAACTTGCCTTGATTGCATCATTTAATTTAAATTTTTTCATTTTGGTATTAAAATCAATCAAAAGGGTTTAAAATTAATCAAACTTTGAAGTTGGAAACTTTTTATGCAAAAGGGTGCAAAATCAATTAAAAGACCCTTAAGTGATTTAATTTGTTAAATTTTCGTATCTATATATATATAAATAATTTTTAGAATTTTATTTTCTTATTGGTGTTTGTGGATTTAGAAATCAGATTCGGCTTCTTTTGTTAGTTTTTCATTATGTACGTGTTCTTAACTTCTGAAATTGGGTTAATTAAGTTCTTAATTTTAAGCTAAGTTTTGTTCACTTGCTTATTTTCTTGCTTATTTGATTCGTGAATAGCCACCTTGAATTTTAAGTTTAAGCTAATTTTATGATTATGGTGTTGAGTTGATTGAGCAATTCTTGACAAATTTGCATTCGTTTTATTAGAACCGATATTTAGGGAATTTTAGTGGTAAAAAGTGAGTGGTGAGCTCATAAGAAGGCAAAAACCTTATCGAGTAAAATACGAGTGTGAGCGCTATATAAATTGAGTGACAGATATAAGGGAGTGTTTTGTGAGAAATTTGTTACTAACTAATTTTTGTAGGGAAAAACTAAAATAATGGCTTAAGACAGTGAAGGGATGTTTGATCCAAAGTTGTACATGAGGGCCATGACCTAAATGTTTGAAAGACTAAAAATAGATTTAACAAGTTAAATTAGAGATTTGGCGGATCGAATTGACAAGATGGAGTCTAGTTATCATGAAGATGCTAGTATAAATAATACTAGAAATCGAGGGAGATGTGAGCAAGAGGATGATGAACAAACATCTAATTCTAGAAGAAATGGACGGATGAAAGTTGATAGTTACTTAGGAAGCATCAAAATGAAGATTCCAAGCTTCCAAGGTAAGAGTGATGTTAAAACCTACTTAGAGAGGGAGAAAAAGGTGGAATTCATCTTTGAATGCCATCAATATTATAAAGTAAAGAAGGTGAAGCTAGCCACAGTGGAATTTACTGATTATGCCCTAGTGTGGTGGGATCAGTTGGTGACTAGTAGGAGAAGGAATCATGAACCACCTATCGAGACGTGGGATGAAATGAAGGTGATCATGCGTAAGAGGTTTGTTCCTTCATATTATTATAAAGAATCATACAATAAACTTCAAAACCTTGTATTGGGATCTAAAATTGTAGAGGAGTATTATCAAATAAGGTAGATAACTATGATTAGAGCTAATATTGAAGAAGATTATGAGGTAACCATGGCAAGATTTTTGCATGGGTTAATAAAAAAATAGCTAATTTAGTGAAATTACATCACTATATTAATATAGAAGATATGTTGCACATGGAAATTAAGATTGAGAAGTAAATTAAGGCCAAAAACTCAAAAGGCAATTTGACTTTTTGTAATCTTGCATCGAAGTCAAATTGGAAAAATGGAGATAAGGGCTACGATAAGAAAAAAGTTGACAACAACAAAAGAGAAAAGGATGGGGGAAATGCCAAGGCCAAAGACAAAGGTGATACTTAACCTCAACGATCTTGTGATGTTTAATGTTTTAAATGTTTAGTTTACAGGCATATCTATCCTAATTATCCAAATAAGTGCACCATGACTATAAGAGGAGGCGAAGTGTTTAGCAAAAGTGATGATGATGAGTGCGATTTGAAGATGCCCAAACTTGAGGATACAAGTGATGATAAGATTGTACAAAGTCCATCACATAGTGAATTGTTTATTGTAAGGCGAGTCATGAATGTGCAAGCCAAAATGGAGGAAGAGGTACAATGTGAGAACATCTTACACTAGATGCAAGGTGCAAGATAAGGTATGTTATATGATCATTGATGGGGATAGTTGCACAAATGTAGCTAGTACCATATTAGTTGAGAAATTGCATTTATATACATTAAGCATCCAAGGCCTTATACATTGTAATGGTTGAAAGATTATGGGGAAATAAAATGACTAAACAAGTGAAGGTTGCATTTTCCATAAGCAAATATGAAGATGAAGTATTATGTGATAGAGTGCCTATGCAAGCATGTTATATTCTTTTAGGGCGCATGTGGCAATCTAATAGAAGGGTTAATCATAATGGGTTTTCTAATTGATATTCTTTTGTAATGGACAATGAACCCATCACCCTCAAACATTTGACACCTAAAGAGGTGTATGAGGATAAAAAAAGTCCTAAAATAAAGAGTTGAAGAGTTTGAAAAAGAAAAAGCGTTAAAAAGAGAAAAAGGAAGTATGTATAAGAAAGAAAAGGCAAACAACAAAAAGGAGAATTATGGCAAAAGTAATGAGAGGAGTGAGAAAAGAGAGGAAAAAGGAGAGAATGAGGTAATATGTAATGAGAAAAAGAAGAGTGATGTGCATGTAAAAGGAGAGTTGAGTGAATTAGAGGTTTAATAAGAGAGAAAAGTAAGTTTCTATGCAAAAGAAAAATATGTTAGGAAAGATTTACTCTTGAGACAACCTATCCTTATACTTATTTGCAAGGACTCTTATTTGAGTTCTAATGATCTTAATCCTTATTTGCCTAGTTCTTTTATGAGCTTATTGCAGAACTTTCAAGATGTGTTTCTCGATGATGTTCCTAGTGGTTTGCTGCCCATTAGAGGAATAGAGTATTAAATTGAATTTGTACCTGGTTCTGCTATTCTAAATAGACTTTGCATATAGGTGCAATCCTGAGGAAAATAAGGAGTTACAAAGGTAAGTTGAGGACTTTATGAGTAAAGGTTACATCAGAGAAAGTATGAGCCTATGCGCCGTTCCTATTGTACTTGTGCTTATAAAGGATGGAACATGAAGAATGTGTGTAGATTGTCGTACCATCAATAAAATAATGGTAAAGTATGATCATCCTATTCCTAGGTTAGATGATATGCTTAATGAGTTGCATGGGGCTATCATATTTTCCAAGATTAATTTGAAAAGTGGTTATCATCAAATTCACATGAAAGAGGATAATGAGTGGAAAACTGCATTTAAAATAAAATGTAGTTTATATGAATGGTTAGTCATGGCTTTTGGTTTAACTAATGCACCTAGTACTTTTATGAGATTAATAAAATATATTTTGTATGCTTTTATTAAGAAATTTATAGTTGTTTATTTTGATGATATACTTATTTGTAGTAAATCTTTGGAGGACCATATTGAACATATGTGTTTGGATTTAGGAGTATTGTGTAAGGAAAGTTTGTATGCTAACCTCAAAAAGTATAGTTTTCGCACACATAAGCTTGTTTTCTTAGGTTTTGTTATTAGTGCAAAAGGAATAGAGGTAGATAAAGAGAAAGTCAAGGCAATTAAAGAATGGCCTACGCCCAGGGGAGTTAGTGATGTGCGAAGTTTTTATGGCCTTACAAGCTTTTATAGGTGATTTATGAAGAATTTTAACACCATTTGCTGCACTATTAACTAAAGTCATTAAGAAAATCATTGGTTTTAAGTAGGGAGAAGTTCAAGAACAAGCATAAACTATGCTTAAGGATAAGTTGACTTTTGCTCCTTTACTTGCTCTTCCTAATTTTTTAAAAACATTTGAAATTGAATGTAATGCTTTAACTTTGGGAATTGGGGCTATCCTAATGCAAGATGGGCATCCAATTGCTTATTTTAGTGAAAAGTTAAAAGGTGCAAGCTTGAAGTGCCCTACTTATGACAAAGAGATGTATGCCTTAGTTTGTACTTTAGAGAATTGGCAGCATTATCTATTGCTTAAAAAGTTTGTGATACATATTGACAATGAATCCTTAAAGTATTTGAAGGGGTGAAATAAGCTTAATAAATAATATACTAGGTGGAGTGAATTCATTGAGTCATTTCCTTATATGATTAAGTGTAAGCAAGGTAAAAAGAATATGGTGGCTAATGCACTTTCAAGAAGGTACCCTTGCTTCATTAGACGCCAAATTGTTAGGATTTGAATACATTAAGGAATATGAAAATGATAATGATTTTGGTAGTGTTTATCATGCATGTGAAAATGTTGCTTTTAAAAAATTTTATAGGCATGATGGTTATTTATTTGAAGAGAAAAGTTTGTGTGTTTCTAAATATTCTATGTAAGAGTTACTTGTTTGTGAAGCACATCAGTATGGTTTAATAGGACATTTTAGAATAGCTAAAACTTTAGATGTTTTGTATGAACATTTTTATTAGCCAAACATGAAAAAAGATGTTGCTAGAATTTGTGATAAGTATATTGTTTGCAAACAGACTAAGTCTAAATTGAAACTACATGGTTTATACATGCCCTTACCCATGCCTAGTTTACCTTGGATTGATATTTCTATGGATATTGTGCTTGGTTTACCTAGGTTTATTCATGGACATGATTCAATATATATTTTTATGGATAGGTTTTCTAAAATGGCTCATTTTATAGCATGTAAAAAAATTGATGATGCACAACATGTTGCAGATTCAATTTTTAGGGAGGTAGTTTGTTTGCATGGTATGCCTAGAACAATTATGAGTAATAGAGATGTTAAGTTCCTAAGTTATTTTTGGAAAATATTATAGGGTAAATTGGGAACTATACTTTTATTTTCTACCATATGTCATCCACAAACCGATGGGCAAACTGAGATGGTTAATAGAGTTTTATCTTAATTACATAGGACCATGGTTAGATATAATTTAAAATCATGGGAAGATTGCTTGCCATATATTGAATTTTCTTATAACTATAGTATGCATTCTTCTACAAAATTCTGTCCTTTTGAGATTGTTTATGGTTTTATTCCATTAAGTCCTTTAGATTTAATTGCTTTACCTTTGAGTGAATAAGTAAATTTAGATGGTAGGAAGAAGGAAAAATTTGTAAAATCTTTACATGAAAATGTGCAAGCTAATCTTGAGCGAAAGAATAAGCAATATGCCAAACATTCAAATAAGGGGCATGTTAAGGTTGTATTTGAACCAGGTGATTGGGTTTAGGTACATTTGTACAAAGAAAGGTTTCCAACTTAAAGGAAATCTAAATTGATGCCACATGGTGATGGACCTTTCCAAGTGTTGGAGTACATCAATGATAATGCCTACAAGATTGACTTACCCGGTAAGTATAGTATAAGTGGTACTTTCAATATTACTGATTTATCTCTTTATTATTTTAATGTTGGTGCTGATTCGAGGATGAATCATTCTGAGGAAGGGGGAAATGATGCAATCAAGGCAAGTTCATCCAACCATCCAAGTGATGATTCGATACGTTTTGAGGAAGAGGTTCAAGAATATGTTAAATTCATTTGTTCTTCGCATAATAAATAACCTAGGAGCCTTAAGATGAAGAAATCAAGTTAGTTAGTTTGATATTCTATTTAGATGGTATTGGTGATTCAAGCGATACACGCTCGTATATCTCAGCACATGGTCGTGTTTGACGTATGAAAAATGACCAATAGGGTACATGCCCAGAGACACACCCGTGTCTTTATCTTTATTAGGCCGTGTACTATTCTATCTCCTTTTAGGGGCTGAAACACACCCATGCAATCCATCGTGTACCATTCTGTCTCTTTTTAGGTATCGAAACACGCCCGTATTCTTTGTTGCACGGTCGTGTCTTGTTTGATGCAATAAGTCCGAATTCTATTGGTTTTGCTTATTGTTATTCCTATTTTAGTTTAGAAAGTCCTAAGGGCTAGAGAACTTTTATATCCTTTGTGTTTTTTTTTTATAAACAAGCCTTATTTTGATGTACACTATAGATTATTGAAATTTGAGAATTAATTTATCAAAGTGAGGAATTTTTCCTAAACTTTGTTCTTTGAAACTTTTGTAAGCTTGCTTGAATTGTTTCACATCTACCTTTTATTACAATTACTAGGTTAGTTTAGACTTAAAATTGTGTGATTGTTCTTCTTATTAATAATTAAGTATCTTGCTTCGATCTTAATAAGCAAGGGGTTTAGTTCCATCCACAATACAACCAATATTCTAGATAGATCCTTGGACTAAAATTCAAAGTTACATCCATGTTCTACCTCTGTTATAGGTAGGGTTCGTATCATCATAATAAGGCCATAAAAAATTGACATACCTGCAAATTTAAAAATGCTTCCAATAGTTTAAACGTATACTTCAAACTACATCATAATTATTTTATACACACGAGCACTTCTATAATCACAACCTAACAATTATTAAGAAATTTTGTACAATTTCAAATATATATCATATCACAATTCAACAAATAAAAAACAATTACTATAGTAACTTGCATTGAGCATATATGCATATGTTTTTAAAATATATAATTTTTTTTCGTCAATCAGCTTAAATATATAACATTTTTATTATCTTATATTAATATTCACATTTAAATATTTTTACAACAAAAAACAAAATTTTTACATTTAAATATTGTTATAAAAAAATAAATTACTCATTGTCATGCACAAATAATAAAAATAGTCCAACACTGTACAACATTAACTGATATGACAAAAAATAAAAAAATATATATAAATTCAACTATATATTTAATTCTAATTTCAATTTTTATTGCATTTTATATAATTTTTTAAATAACTGATTTGTTTATTTTGTATTTATGTTTTGAATGTATACATTATAAATAAATAACAAAATTATATTTATTTATAAATTACAAATAACAAAATTCATTGATTTTTTAATATTAAATTCATTAAAATATATATGTAATTTATTTAACCTAATATAAGAATAGAAAAATTGAACAAAATACTTGGTTAAAGATTGTCTGCATGAGGCAATAGGTGAAGGGGCCAGCGGCGTTCTGGGGTGTTAGCGATAGTGGCAACTAAGTCGGCACCTATCCAAGCCCACTCAGTTATGTTTTACAAAATAAAAAAATTAAAGTAATAAATATATTTACTTGTACTGGAGGTAAAGGAAGAGTAGGTTGGTGGCAACAAAAGTCGGCAATGGCACTGGAGGAAGGCAGTAGAGGGCGATAATGCTGGGAGGAAGGAGAAGAAGAGAAGGGTATGGGATACTATAAAAAAAAGTGACTAAAATAGAGGGCTCAAAACACCCTAATATTTAGCGATGGATTAGTCTGTTGCTAGTCCATTGCTAAACTTTAGGGTTCTCGCCCATGTCATACCTTAATGATGGATGTCTTATCTTTTGTTAATTTATGATGCTTTTTCCGTAACAAAAGCTGCGATCTTAATGACTATAGGATTAACGATGAAAACTACATATGTCGTTAATTAATGATAGATTATCTGCCATTAATCTGTCATCTTTAATTGATAGGATATTTTTGTAAAAAATTAATGATGAATTTATATGTTTGTTGTCAAAATTATACATTTTTTTTGTCATCATAATTTAGTGACGGTGTAAATTTGTCACTAAAATATGTCGCTAAAAAATAGCCATTTGTTTTGTAGTGAAAGTTGGAGAAAGAAATAATGAACAAAATGATAATTTAGTTTTTCAATTTGAGTAAAAATGAAAAAGAAAGTCGAAAGATTTGATCATGTTACAATGACATTCATTAAAATAATGTAATATGGTAATGGAGGCGGATAGCTATGTTATTTTCCAACTCTCCAACATCCAAATGATCCCAATGGCCGCTCTATAATAGAGCATGCTATGGGTGTAATTGAGCCGAGCCGAGTTGAGTTTTAGAATGCTCGGACTCAGCTCGACTGAAAGGAAGTGTGTTCGAGCTCGGCTCGAGCTTGGGAAGGTTTCCAAAATTGCAGCTCGAGCTCGAGCTTGTTCACAAACAAGGCTCATATTTGATTGTTTGGTTGCTCAGTTATAGACTCGTTAAGGAGCTTGATCTTTGATCAAGCACGTCAGACCCATTAGAGTTTTACTGCCAACTACTAATTCCCCCATAAATATTAAAGCTAACAAAAGAATCCAAATCATGAAAAACCCTCAAAACTAATATCAATGAATCAATATACATAAATTCAAAGCTCCTCAATTTTTCTTAGTAGTCAAGCAATTAAAGAAACTAGTTAGTACCCATTAAAATACATAATGGAATTAAAATAAAAAAACACAACAAAATTGATAACTGTAGTTAAACGTAACAAAAATCAAATTTAACCTAATGCCATGAATGCTTCTAGAAGAATAAGAAAAAACAATCAAAACCCAGAAATGAAACCATTAAAATTGAATAAAAAAATTGAATATTTGAAATTACAATTGAAAAAAAAAAAGGAGAATCTAAAAACAAAAACTTAGCGGTGGAGCTTAAGCAGCACAAGACAAACTTCATGGTCGATCGGATTCGACAAAGCTTCATTAGAAATAAAGAAAAAATCCTCAATTAATTAGAATAAGATAAAAATCTTCCACATGCATGTTGCAATTGATGATAGCGGCGACATTATTAATATAATTTCGATGAAGTATGGTGGTGATAGCAGTGCGATAATGAAATCGGTACCAGTAGATGACAAGAAAAGATTTTAAAACCAGAGAAACGGGGAAGAAAAAAAAGAATAAATGAGAAGAAGAAAGAAGTTAAGATGATATTGCAGAATAAAGCACTGAGGAAAGAAGAAAAAAAGGTAATGAAAAAGAAAGAAAAAGACGAAGATGAGGATTGAGGAGGAGGGTTGACGACAGCTTGTACAAAAAAAGTGCAAGGAACCCTAATTGAGAAGCAAGTTTTGGTCCTTTGATATAATTTGATTTATTATTATTATTATTATTATTATTATTATTATTATTATTATTATTATTATTATTATTATTATTATTGATTTTTGAGAAAATTTCAAATTTAAATTACATTATTTTTTTTACTAACGAAATTAATATACATTATTTATTTGATATAAATATAACAATAAATAAATATATAGAAAGATTGACCAAAAAAAGCTAATACTGATTTACACACATATATATATATATATATATATATATATAATTTTATCATAGATATATGATATTTTTATTATACTAAATAATTTAAATTTTATTTACTTAATACAAATACTACTTTGTACCAAATATATAAAATTTGTATCATGAAAGGACACAATTTTTTTTATTATACTTACAAATTTAAATTACTACTTAATTAAACGATGTAAATTTTTATTAAATTCAATAATTTAAGTTATATTTACTTATAACTAATATGTAGATTAAATTATATTTATTTAACACGAATACTTAATATTAGCACGGTGCTATTGGTATAAGTATGGTGTGATAGTGGTAATCTGATAAGATTAGTAGAGTAAGTCGGTAATACTAATATGTACTATAAAATATATAATATTGTCATATATAATTTTTAATTATTTAATACAAATTTAAATTAGAAAGATAAGAGTTAAAACTTAATAAAATTATGTAGTTTGTTATACATTAAAATTACATAGTTTGTTATACATTAAAATTACATAGTTTGTATTCAATACTAAGTTCTATTATATAATTTTAATTATATTTAAAAAATAAATTTTATTTATTCAATACTAAGTTAGTATTATATAAAAATAGTAATTTTTTATTACAATTATTAATTTTGAAATAAAATTACTTAATATTAATACTAATGATTACTTTGTTTTTTACAAAGTAAAGTTTACTGTGTTAATAACTACCATTGGATGATTTAATATATTCTTATCCAATATTGATAAGAACAAAGTAAAACTAAAGTAAATGAAAAACAAAGTAAATCTTCCTAATACTAATATACATTCAAATTGTGTAAATATATTAAAATTACTTGGTTTTATTAATATAGGTACTAGTTTTAAAAAAAAACCATTCACTAAATATTTTAAAGATAATTGATTACTAAAGTAGTTAATTGATACTTAGTTTTTAGTTAATAGGTTTGTGAGTTAAATTTATTTATACTTAATATTAGTATTGAAAGATAAAGAATAATAAATTACAGTAAAGTAAGGTCACTAACCTTTTTCTCCTGAAGTGGAATACGTAACAGATATGATGATTGAAGCCTTGACTACTAGAGCAAAGGCTATTATTTTCACGATCTAAATACTGCCGGGATGAAGAACGATGGGAGAAGAGCTTTCTGTGTAGAAAGAGTTTTTTTTTTAGAGTTCTACGTATAGAGCATAAAACCCATATCAAATAAAAGAGGTAGAAGTAGACTTTTATTTAGATTCTTTAATATCCAAATTCAAAACTCAAAATAAATTATTATTTAGATAATATATCAAATTATCTAAATCTTTTTGAATTTAAAAGTGGAATATGTACAATTATGGATATCTATAATCTAACATCTTCCACTCACATATGACTGAACATATTTAGTCTTCATCCCATCTATACTGATAAATAAATCGTGTGATCAGTATATAGCGAGAGCACTTATGCCATATACTCGTTAGAGATATATAACATCTCGATAATAGATTCTATAACTTGATATATGTCTTACCCTATATTACTTTTTTACATTCATTGCTACCTTTTGATCTTTTAGTAATATTTTATGTCCACTATTATGTACATATCACTTATTGTATTCATAATAGGCTAGCCAGTGAACAATAAAAATATTGAATGTAGTCTATTAGTAATCTTCCTCTCATACATTATTCCTTTCATATGGCTTAACTCGCTTATCCGGTTAATTCCTTTAGGCCGTATCTCTCATGACCTTTCAGAGATTTTTCTGAAACAGTCACATCAAACCATACTTTATAAATTTACCCTAGGTCTTAAGGGTAGATTTCTAAAAACTATAATTTTATGGAATGGGTCTCACAGTAGGAAAGGTTGAGATCATTTTATTATTTTTATAACTTTCCATCCCTAATCGACTTTTGCACATATATAATGAATCATGCATTATGGTATTCATTCTTTTCTTAAAATGAGAACATGTATTAAATGATCATAATCATATATTTAACACCATATAGAAGCTACACATTCAATTGCATCTTAGCACTAAACCTTAATACTTAATTGAAGTTGCTTCTGGCCATAAAGACATAATTAAGAAGAATTACCTTTAATTTTATAGCATCCTTGTCCTAGAACCGGATTACTGTTTATTTATAACAATTAAGGATTTTTTATGACATTAAATTTGTGTTGATTTGGAAATTATTATTTCAGTTAGTTGATAATGATGATTGGAGTTAATTGGTATTATTTGGAGCTATATGTTTTGGAGATCTATTATTTTATCAATTGAATTGATATTATTTTTAAGGAATAAAAATTAGGAATGAAGTTTTATTATATTGAATAGAATGTAAAGGAGGTGATTGTAAAGAAAGAAAGGATCTAAGTGTAACAAATGGAAGTGAATGAATTGAGAAAGAAAGAAAGAAAAGAAAAATGATCAAAGAGGTAAGAATGAGAGTTGTTGGAGATGTATAGTGGAAGGTATGGAGGAAGAAAAAGAAAAGGAGGAAGAGAGGAGGAAGATGGCAGAAGTAAAAAGGAAGTAAAAAGGGAGAGAAGAAAAGAAGAATTATGCTCTGAACCCTACAATCCGAATTCAGCAAGAAGAAGAGGAAATCCGCAGGAGAAATTAGTGAGTGAATTTATGATTTTATGGCTTTTGGTTTAAGTTGAATTTTAAGCCAATTTTGTATAAAATGCTTTAGTTTTGAATGTTTTGTAAGCCCTAGGGTGATGTAAGTTGTTTAAGGCATGTTTTGAGAGTATTCTGTAGTCTTGTGTGTGATTTTGAGTGTTTGGTATGGAAAATCTGAGTTTTGGTTCATTTTTCTATATTTTCTTCTTCTGAAGTTCGCGTTTCAGTGCTACAGAGGTGCACGCCTAACCGAACAGGTGTGCGTGTGTTTCGGAAGAGGCGGGCACCATTTTACAGAGGCTAGCGCCCCTATAGCAGAGGCATGCACCTCTGTACAGAGGCATGCACCTTTGTAGAAGAGGCATGCGCCCCTATAGATGAGGCATGCACCTCTGTGATAGAGGCATGCGCCTCTGCATATTGTCACATGCCTCTATGACTCAGACAGACGTTCTCGGGTCTGTTTCATGACCCTTTTGATGAAAACTTTAACTTTTTGAGTGGTACCATGAACTGAATAATAGAATAATGTACCGGAACATAAAAATGATTGAAAAAAAACTTCTAATGAGAAATCAACCTAATAATTGAGAGTCTCAGACAAAGAGACTAAATCATGCATTGGCTGGAATCAAGTTCAAAAGTTCTGTAATTGTTGTGAATGAATGTAAATAAGCATTAAAATGATTCAATTATTCCCTTACAACTATTATGAATATTCTAATTAGTATATATATATGATTTATAAGAGTTGGTATATTATATGTATGGATGAGAGGAGTTGGCCACTTAGTTGAAACTGTCTTTAGGACATCGCAGGGATTCAGAGGTGCCTTTGGGGCGAATCCTTATGGTTTTACCGTATACATACATGGTACTATGAATGATTTTATGAATGATCATATGAACCGGCCAGTGTGGGCTGTGAGAAAAAGAAATTAGATGATTATGAGAAAGAGAGATTGATTTTGTATATTGTTATCAATTCTTGGAGGAATTGGGGGAAAATATGTATATGTATATATATTCTAATAACAACAATGGAAAATGTTCACCGTTGAGATATTATAATGTGTGATAACATTGATTTTTGCTTAAGGAAATAAAACCCTCAATATCGAACTATTGAATGAAATAATACTGTTAAGGGAATCGAATCATGTATACAATGTTTTAGTTATCCTTTATAAGAATATTTGCATCATTTGTGGTTTCAAAGAATTTATTCTCAAGTGCATTTAAAGTGTCTTGAAGTTGAATTTATATTGAAATAGATTTAATGTATATTTTCAGTTGCATTACTCGTGGTATTTTGTATAAGATTTTCTTATGAAAGAAACCTTTTATTTCATGGTTGGTGGAAATAAATTAGTATTTCTTAAAAAGGCTTTTGAGAATTTTGTTTAAATATGTGATTTAAACAGCTTTAAGATTTATTGCTGGGAAAATAGTTCAAAGTGAATTTGGTTTTAATATTGTATAATAAAAGATGTTTTAGCTGCTCACTGGGTAATTTTTTATGAAATTACTCACTACTATTTTAAAAGTGATTTTCCCAGATTAATATAGTCTTTAGCACTGGAGGGAGCGATGACAGTTCATTGGTCTACTATGGAATCTGAGATTTTAGAGGCCGAGGCATTTATCCGATATATAGTACGGCACGATGCCGATACAGTGCTTGTCTTCAGTGCTATAGTACAGCCGCCAGATGCTGATGTGATTTATTTTGCTATTCGTGGGGACTTTCCTGATGGTAGTTGCACTATTCTCAGAGTTGTCTACGCCACCTCCACCGATATTCAGGTCACCCTCTACTGGGTGTGATGCGGATTTGACATCTACATAATTTTGACTTTTTGGGCTTTTTATTTTAGGCCATAGACACCCCTGTGCTTGTGACTGTGATATTTGTGAGCCATCAGGCTAGTGAGAGGTTATTGGAGTGGCCTAGGTTGGAGAGATCCTTTTATCCTTACCATCATTTGAGTAGATCGGCATAGGTTCCGATTTTGAGAGTGGAATGCTACGTCCATAGATACCTTGTATAGGGTTATCATTTTATTAGCATTTGGTACTCTCATATTGAAAATGATGTATATATATTAAGATATCAATGATGGTTATGTAGTACTTCCGAAAAGCTTCGTATTATATATTAAGATGTTATTTATGTTTAAGTGATTGTATCGATGATTTATTAGAGTAATTTATCAAGATAGAAATATATGATTGTGATTGTGAATGTTGATACAAAGTTATGATATTGAGAAAATATCCACTAGTCTAGATTCAACAAAATAATATGAAAATTTAAATGGTAATAAATTGCATAATGAGTATTGTAATAAGAATTTGGATTGTGATAAGAAAAAAATCAATGATGGGTTATAATATATACTGTTAAGAGATTCTTCCCGATATTAAAGGTAATTCCTTAATTATCATTAAATCCTTGATTATCTGTATTAATGAGTTAATGACAGTGAGGGTGTTACAAATTCTCCTTTTAAATATTACATAAATTTACTTACAAATCATAAAATGAAATGTAAAATTTTATCTTGCATTTAAACTAGAACTTATCTAATACTTAAGCAAGATAACATATGTATATTAAACTGGCTCTCGTAACTCCCTTGTCTGTTTAAAATACTGCCTCATCCTAATCTTTGTTAAACCTATTTAATAACATTAGGGTAAACACCCGAGTATATTACTTATATGTCCAACATGCTTTAAATATTACATACATTTAATACTAACACTCTATGTATTGCCAAATGAACATCTATATATTTATTGAAAATAAACATATAACAAATCATGTTCTAATTAAATGATAAGCAAAGTATTATCTAAAATTTACGCAAGCCAAAACATTTAATGTGCCTCTCAAATACATCTCTAGTGATAGCTTTTGTCAATGGATTTGCTATCATATCATACGTAGAAATGCACTTTAAGTTCACTTCTCCGCATGCAACTATGTCTTTAACATAATGATACTTGATGTCAATATGCTTAGTCTTTCTATGGAACTTGGAATCCTTAGTATAAGCTGTTGACGATTGACTATCACTCAAGATTGTCACAAGTTCTTTAGAGAAAGTTACTTTAAGATGGTCTAGGAATCTTTTAAGTCATACTCCCTCTTGGACAGTACTTGAGAATGCAATGCATTTAGATTCCATTGTTGATAAGGCAACACATATTTATTTCTTACTACTCTAGGAGATGGCAGAATTGCCTAACAAGAAAATAAAACCAAATGTAGATTTCCTCTCATCTACATCTCCAGCCCAATCAACATCTATGTATCCTCTCAATTGCAAATCCTTTCCTTCATAACATAGTGAGTAGTCTACAGTTCTTTTTAAGTATCTCAAAAGCCTCTTAACTACCTTCCAATGTGCTTCGTTTGGGTTAGACTGATATTTACTTACTATCCCAATAGCATAGCAAATATCAGGTCTTTCACACAACATTGCATACATAAGACTTCCAATGACGATTGCAGGTTACTAACCCTTTTCTCCTACCACGGAATACGTAACAGATATGATTATTGAAGCCTTACTAAAGCAAAGGTTGTTGTTTTCATGATCTAAATACTACCAGAATAAAGAACGATGGGAGAAAATCTTTCTGTGTAGAAAGCGTATTTTTTTTCTTTTTTTTTTGTTTAGAGTTCTATGTACGTAGCATAAGTAAACTTTTATTTGGATTCTTTAATATCCGAATTCAAAACTCAAAATAAATTATTATATCAAATTGTCTAAATCTTTTTGAATTTGAAAGTAGATTATGTACAGTCATGGGTGTCCATAATCTAACAAGTATTATATACTAAAACTATGTACATAGTTAATTGATACTTATAGTTAATAGGTTCGTGAGTTAAATTTTTTTTATATACTTAATAGTAATATTATATATTAATACAAGTACTAGTTTACAAAAACCATTCACTAAATAATTTAGCCATAATTGATACTCAATATTTAGTAATCTTATAGTAATCTTAGTAGTTAATTGATATAGTTTTACTAATAATGTTTTATTAAATTTATTAATATTAAAATCATATAATGATATTTAAACTAATGATATTAACATCATATAATTGCTTTTTAATACACATTATGTTTAATTAATATTAATTTAGTATTATATAATATTTAGTTAATATTATAGTCAAATTTTATTATATTATTATATTCAATAATAAATTAATATTATATTTACTATATAATTTTATTATATGTAATTTATCATTTAATACTAATTTAAATTAATATTAAATTAACATTATATAATATTTGTTTAATATATAAAATTATATTGTTTTTTAATACCATTTCATTTAGAACTACATACGTAGTTTTGAGGTTAAACTACATAGTTTTGTATTTAGACATTAAACTGCTTTATAACTTTAAACTATAAATTTTAATTTAACTAGTTGTGCACTTGAATTATTCTTTTGTGAATTTAACTATAGCATTTCATTTAGGGCCAAATGTAAAGCTACGTAGTTTGAAGGTTAAATTATGTAGTTTTGTAATTAGACATTGAATTGAATGATAACCTTAAAACTATAATTACATAATATAAAATTGTAATTTATGATTTAAATTATAATTATTTAATACTATCAATAATATTACTTTAAAAATATGAATATTACTATAGTTTAATCATAAAAAACTCCAAATTATAAAAATAAAAAACCCCAAATAAATGTCGCTAAAGGAGTGAACTCACATAACTCACCCTTCAATTTATACTAAAATTAAATGTGGTGTTAGCACGGTATTATCAGTATAATTACGGTGCCATAGTAGTATGATATTCATAGGTGTGGTCAGCAAAAATAATAGCACTACTCATGTAATACAAGCTCATACCACTACTAGAATGCAACAATTTACCGACGGAAATTAGCGACGGCCAGTTTTCCGTCGCTAATTCCCGACGGATTAGCGACGGATAGTGATTACCGACGGATTTTAGCGACGGATGTAAATCCGTCGCTAATTAGCGACGG
>CATIWO010792741.1:0-15355 GCA_949673435.1 Macaranga tanarius | reverse complement strand
CATTTTAAACCGGTACAATGTACGACAATTGTTATATTCTTAACCTCTTAAAAAAAGCCACCTGTCCTGTTTTGTGATATTTATGATACACGTGGCGTCACCTAGCATCCTCTGTTTGGGTAGTGATATGATCACTGAAGTGAATGTCTATAGTTTTTGAATGTACACGTGGTGGGCACAGGTGGAGCTATTTGAATTGTTGAGGACTACCTCCTCTAGGATGTCAAAGCAGGATATCATTTGTGCAGATGCTTTTTGTCGTTTTTGTGCTGTTAGCATGGTACAATTATATAGGGTGAAGAAGCAACCTTATCTTACACGTTTTTCCTTTGGGCTAAAGTGGCAATTTGCCCCTCAACTATCATCTAAGCTGCAATTAACTCCAAAATTAACTTTTGGACTAATTAGCCCAAAAGATTACAAATTGAGGCAATTCACCTCAAATTCTCATTAAAAAAAAAAAAAAAAAAGTGTAAGACACTCTTAAAAAGATAAAAAAAATTATTTTAAAATTTTTTTTATTGAAAATAACACCAAAATTTTGAAAATAACAATAATATTTATATAAAATATCAAAACTAAAAGAATTATTTATCCAAATATAAGGAAAAAAAACCCTTCATTGCTACAAAACATCTCCACCTAATCCAACGTTCTCTGCGATCTAAGCGCTTTCTAGCCATCTCCTATATCTACTTCATCCTCATAAGCCCATTGTCGAAATAGTTATCTAGCTGCCTCCATCTTCGACACTAAATCCCTCTCTTCTCTTCTTTCCAATTTCATTAAACCTCCTGTGGGATCTCAACGATGTCAATCCATGCTATATCCTCCACTCACCAACCCACCTCCTCTAGAAGCAATCCAAGGTCAGATGACCTTGAGATATGGTCATAAGACCCACAAGGCAGGGGTAAGTCTAAGTATATGATTAAAAACTCATGTGATAAAATCAATAACCTTTGGTGGTCAGTTGATGTTATTGATCATGGAGGTAGAGGTGGTGGTATTGATTTTGATATATACAGTGTTGTTGATGTTGGTTTCAAATGGTGGTAGTTTTTGGGTGGTAGCCGTTTTTGGGTGGTGGCGATTTTTTTTTTGTTTTAGTAGTGCCACTGTTAATAATTGTGGCATTGGCTGGTGGATGTAAATTTCGATGGATGTGGTATTATTGATGATTGGGTTTCAGGTGGCTGTGATGATAAATTTTTTTGGTAGTGTTATTGATGATAATTATTGTTTAAGGTAATATGGTTATTAGGCAATGGGGGTAAATTTTGTTCTAGCATTGTTAATGATAATAGTGGTTTCATATGGTGGTGGTTTCTGGTGTTAATGGTGTTGTTACTAATTATGGTGGTGTTGGCTTTTATTAGCAGTGGATGATGCTCGTGATGGATGGCACCGGCAGTGGTGTTGAGTGAAGCAACCTTATCTTACACGTTTTTGCTTTGGGCTAAAGTGGCAATTTTCCCCTCAACTATCATCTAAGCTGCAATTAACTCCAAAATTAACTTTTGGACTAATTAGCCCAAAAGATTACAAATTGAGGCAATTCACCCCAAATTCTCATTTAAAAAAAAAAAAAGAGTGTAAGACACTCTTAAAAAGATTAAAAAAATTAAAATTTTTTTTTATTGAAAACAACACCAAAAAATTGAAAATAACAATAATATTTATATAAAATTAAAATATCAAAACTAAAAGTGAAGTATTTATCCAAATATGAGGGAAAAAAAATCCTTCATTGCTACAAAACATCTCCACTCAATCACCATCAACTCTCTGCGATCTAAGCCCTTTCTAGCCATCTCCTATATCTCCTTCATCCTCATAAGCCCATCGTCGAAATAATTCTATAGCCGCCTCCATCTTCGACACTAGATCCCTCTCTTCTCTTCTTTCCAATTTCATTAAACCCCCTGCAAGATCTCAGCGATGTCAATCCATGCTATATCCTCTACTCACCAACCCACCTCCTCTATAAGCAATCCAAGGTCAGATGACCTTGAGATATTGTCATAAGACCCACAAGGCAGGGGTAAGTCTAGGTATATGATTAAAAACTCTTGTGATAAAATAAATAACCTTTTGGTGGTCAATTGATGTTATTGATCATGGAGGTGGAAGTGGTGGTGTTGATTTTGATATCTACAATGTTGTTGATGTTGGTAGTTTTTGGGTGGTGGCAATTTTTTTGTGTGTTAGTAGTGCCACTATTAATAATTGTGGCATTGGCTGGTGGATGTGAATTTCAATGGATGTGGTATTGTTGATGACTGGGTTTCAGGTGGTGGTGGTGATAAATTTTATTAGTAGTATTATTGATGATAATGGTTGTTTAAGGCAATATACTTATTAGGCGATGAGGGTAAATTTTATTATAGCATTATTGGGTGAAGCCAGCAACAGTGTTGAATACATAACTTTTCTTGTTTTAAACTAAGATGATAAAACTAATGTCATCAAAAGGGAAGAAATATTAAAAAGAAAAAAAATATTTTTATATTTTTTTATATATTCACTTGCTCTAGCAGGCGAGTGTCATTCACTCTCCTGAATTTGGGGTGAATTGCCCAATTTGTAATCTTTTTGGGCTAATTAGTCCAAAAAGTTAATTTTGGAGTTAAATGCACATTGAATGATAGTTCAGGGGTGAATTGCCACTTTAGCCTTTTCCTTTGCGTACTCTTCCTGCATGATTTTTTTGATATATTTTTCCTTATACATTTATTATAAAAATTTATAAAAAAAATTATTCTATAAAAAAAAGAAATTACTTTTTGAATTTGGATAGTTGGATTTTGTGATCCGGATTGACAATCCATCTTGTCCATACTATTAAATACCAAACAATAAAAATAGAATATAATCCAAAATTTTCTATCAAAAATATATAAAAATGACTTGTCAATAAATTTACAATTGAGCTAATGAAATCTCAATTAAATAGTACAATTTTTTTTTATTTTAACTTCATATGTGAGTCTTTATTTTTATTATTGTAGGTGAAATTTGTAGTGTGACACTTATATTCAAATAGATAATTAAAGTATTTTCTATTAACATTAATAATTGATTATGTACTTTGATTCTATTAACAAGTTCTCTATTTTTAGCATGTAGCAAGAAATAAGAAGCAAAGGTGATTCTATTCTTTGGTTCAAGCTGGTCAGGTGTCTTGAGAACATTCTTCATTTCAGTTTTATTCTCTAGCTTGTTGTTCATAATAAACTTTCTGTTATTGATAAATTGTTCAAATGGGGGATTACTTGGAATTGAGCTTGTTTGCTTTGTAATAGTAATAGTGAATACATTCCTCATTTGTACTCTGATTACCCTTTCTTTGTTTGAAATAACATTTTATCTGCCTATAATTTTTGCAGAAATTCTTACAACTGGAGGAGATTAAATCTCATTTTTCAATAGAAAAACTCAAGAAAAAAGTTTTTTTTTTTTTTTTTTGAAGAGTGACTTTTTTTAGCAGCAGTCTATTTTATTTGGAAAGCCAGAAATCAGAAGCTAATTGTAATTTGTTTTGTGCTCTATTTTGGATAGACAGTTTTTTTAAATTTGTTATTTTACTGTATGTAATAGAGACATGGGAATTTTATCATAACTTTGTTTTTAGTCACTTTTATTTCATTTTATTTTAAGGACAATGATGGGTGTTGCAAGTTGCAACACCATCGTAATTTTTTTTTACAAAAATGCCCTCCCATGATAAGGGGGAATTTAATAATTTTGTTTTGTCTGAATTTTTTTGGGTTAGTGCATGGGTTGCAATGCACTGTTTGCATCGCAACCCGCGACACTAACCCTTTTCCTTATTTTAATCACCATTAGACGAACATGCTTCCCATAATTTAATGGCATAATTTAATGGAGGTTATTGATAAAGTAGAACTTACTTTTCAAAAACCAAAAGAAAATGACATTGATAATTGATAGTACGGATCTTCATAATTCTTTTTTGTTAATATAATAACTAATAGTAACAATGTCTCCTAACAATCTACAACGATTAAAAAATATATATTTTTTAATTAACTTAATTATTTAAAGCATTGATGATATTTGTTTTCTTTTAACATAAGGCCCTACAAAATGTCGACTACAAAAATGATGGAAATTCACAAACAAAATTAATTACTGCCTTATCATCTTCTATATCTTTCTTGTCAAACATGCATGGTTTGATCGAGCATATGAACTAGAAACTCTACTCTCTTCATTTTCTCCTCAACCCCTTCATTTTCGCTTCTTAAATATCTAACTGGCCTCTCCAAGAATTCATCCAAAATCTTTCTGCTCAAGTTCTCAACCAATTGCTTATCTTCATCACTCAATGTCGTCATTCTCGTCCTATCCATGAACTTGTTCATCTCTGTCTCTCTAATCCTCTCAACCGATGCTTTCAGTCTCTCAATTATACTCCCAATCTTCTTTTCTAAATCTTCGGATTCTCCCGCTTTACATTCTTTACTCAAGATATGATCCGAAACCAACTTGTTTTCTCCGAGTCTAATGCCCCTTTTGGCTTGAGAAGTTATTGCTTTTCTAGGGATCATGCGCTTGTTGGTTGCTGAAACCGCCATGTTGTAAGATTGTAGATTGATACATGTTGGCCTGAGAAGAACTTCCATTTTATTTTTTCTGATCTTGTTGCAGTATTAAGGAAAGATCATGAGCAATAAAGTACTTTGTAACAGTCAAAATGTGCATGTGTTGTTGTTCCATTGCTGTTCTTGTTCATAACTTATATATAAAAGGTTGGTGGGTGCATGGGTAGGCGGGCGGCGGCGTTGAATTGTTTGCTGTGCGAATTGGAATTGGTCTACGCTGCATGCAGACAAAAAAACTTGTGATATTTATTTGGGGTTTCAAAAGTCAAGGACAATGCTTTTTGGGGCACAAAATAGCATAATTATGCTATTTATAATTAGGGTAATGATAGGTAACTCGCGCTGGGGCGCGAGTTACCAAATTACCGTTTTGGTCTCCCTATTTTACAATGGACCAGATAGTTTATGGGGATAAAAAGGTAATTTTACATATAAAATTACCTTTTTGCTCCTAAAAAATTTTTTCTCCTTCTACAATGCAGCCCCTCGCGTGATGTCTCGGCGTGAGACATCACGCGTTATCCTTATAATTATAACTCTGTTGTGTAGATCAGAATATGGGGTCAGCAGCCCAATTTGTTATAAACATGCCTTCCATGACATTCTAATATTCATGGAGCTTCCATCCCAAAGTTGCACTTTGGAGGCTAATTTTGAAACTCGACAATGTAGTGTGGATAACATGATGTTGAACAAACAACTTTTGCTGTTCATGTATTTGCATATAAATAGGAAGGTTAGCATATACATCCACTTACATTTGCAAAGTGCCTATCCACCATATCTATAATAACTTCAATCTCATGTATGGAAATGTCTTGATTGGAAGCACTTTACCCCTTCGTGGGCTGACCCGGTGCGAGCGTGGATTGGTCTGGATGTGGTACGGGCTTAAAGGTGCCTCTCATAGTTGGGGCCCGTCCAGGACACCTCGTGGGCATACAAAAAAAAAGTACCATATGATTTTTCAAATTTATTATCTTTTTATATAAATGGTCTGTTATATCTTTATCATTAATTTCAAATATATTACACCTAACAATGTAAAAAACATTTCTTTGATTTGATGCATTAATCTTTATTTTATCTTGTTGACAAAAAAATTACATTCATAATCAACATTTGTTGGTAAAAATTTAATAAAAACTTTAGATTCTCTTAAATGGTTGGAGCCTTATGAATGAAAAAAGTTGGAAGAATTTTAACCTTTCATGAATTCAGCTGAGGTATTTATAGTTACTGATAATTACCAAGCATTTAAAAAAAAAAAAAAAAAAAAAAAAAACTGAGGAATTTTTTTATCTTCTAACTTTAAACCTTCGAAAATGTGATTGGGCCAACATATATTGCGACTCACATGGTAAGGCTCAAAAAGCAGGGAGGGCCCAAAGTCTCAAAAGGGGTCGTTTTCTTCTTAACTTCAGACCAGACTGACAGAAACAGAAGTAGAGTTTAAAGAAAGCCCATACCAAAGCATGGCCTTCCGATACGAGATATCAAATATGACTATTTGCAGTTGGTTAGGTCACGTGTTATTACAAAACCATCACCACCTCATCTTTCACCGCTCCCGCAGCGCACTTTAGCAAACACCCACTTTACAAATTTTAACCTACGCTCCATAAGCGCACCACACCACCCAAAAAGAGCCATCCATCTCTCTCTCACCCCATCTCCCACAAAACGCAAAACTCCCAATTGGACTCTTCCTTTCAAGTTCCAACTGTTTTTTATCTGGAATTAGGGTTTCCATACAGAGACTTAAGATAAACAGTACTGACTATTATTGTACGGTTCCTGCGTTTCAAATGCCTGCTAATTGCTTCCCAAAATCGTGCCCTGAAAACCCTAGACTGTGCCGGACTGCTCCTTTTCGCGGGCCATTTTGGCATATTACCGAAAATTTGGTGTCTTTTCCTTATTTGCAATCGCCTAATAGTCTTTGATTGTCCGCCGCCGCGGCATATTTTTTTTCCAGATGGCGCCTAATCGTAGAAAAGGCGCTGGCAAATCTGCTGCCGCTGCTGCTGCCCGCCGTCAATGGAAAGTCGGCGATCTCGTTCTTGCCAAAGTTAAAGGCTTTCCTGCTTGGCCTGCCACGGTATGCCCTAGAAATTTGCTTGTGCATGTTTGTCTTTAATTGTTTTAAATATTTCTTTATTTGTGTTTGTAGAAAGTTTTGGGGTGCTAATTGTGCTTTTGAATCCGTTATAAAGATAGGATTTTTTAGGTTGCATGTTATTGTTTTTCTTAGGGTTGTGAGAAATTTTTCATGATTTTTCTGGTATCTCAGATGATGGTTTAAGTTGTTTTAGGGTTTTAATTGGCCCTTCTTGGTGGATTTATTATTTTTTTTCCTGGTTTGATTGTATAATTTCTTTGAAGGGCTTCTTGCTTGTCAAAGTTTAAGAAATTTTTTTATTTTTTTCTTCGTCTTATCAGTTTTAGTGATATTGATTTGATAAGTTTGTGAGAAATTGTAATTTTATGTTTGCTGAACTATCTGAATCCTTTTTGTTAAGATTTTAGTCTCATCCTTTATCTTTATTCCTCTGTGCATAGTATTAGCTACTAATTGATTTTATAAATTTGGTTTCTGATACCAGGTAAGTGAGCCGGAGAAGTGGGGGTATGCCGCAGATTGGAAGAAAGTGCTTGTTTACTTTTTTGGAACCCAGCAAATGTGAGTCTTCTTCTTCTTATTCAATTATGTATTGGCAGTGTTATAAATGATAGATGATAGTTATGTTTTTCCGTCTTGCTGTTTGTTAGCACTTAGCATATTGATCGATTAAGTTAATGGAAGTCAAATATCAAGAAGAGTTATGATTAGGTTGTTGAAAAAGAACATCCTTTTGTAAGATGTTCTCAAAATTAAATGTTTGTTGGCTGAAACATAATTAGTTGTTTTGACATTGTGATAGTAATTATGAAGGAGCTTCTATGGTGTAGTGGAGGTAATGTGCAAGTGAATGTTATGGTTTAGAACTTGGTTGCTCCATTTTGGTTGTCTTTTGGATAAATGGGTGCTCTTATTAAGAAAAGAAATAATTAAGTAGTTGTGAGGTGGGAGAAAATATTACTTATTGTTTAATTTTCCATGTCGAGATGTGGCTGATTTCCCATTATTATTAACAATCCTAGAAGATTTATTCCTTTTGCTTATGGTATGATGATTATTGAATGTTATATATGGAGATATTGTTATTGACTAATTCATTCCAGGTCATCTTTGGTTACTCTGTTTTTCTTCATTCTTATAACTTCCATTCTTTGTATCAATTCATGAGGCAATCTGCACTATATATATATGACCAGAACATTTTAATTGATCCTTCTTTAACTTACCTGCTGCACTCATCATGGCTTTCCTCTTTAGTTGATGTATTTTCTCCTGGCCGTTAGGTCCTCTGTTTTACTCTTTCAGTTTTATTTCAGGCAAGAATATGCCTAACCTCATGCACAAATGCATCATTTAAAAAAACATTCTATGTTTATAAGTTAAATTTAAAGAAATCACAGAATTATATGGGGGTTGGGACATGCATTTATCATTCTAGAAATTTAGATAGAATATATGGCTAAGCATTTAAATGTTGCAAGGCCCACAACATTCATTTTTTACCTAGTTATTAATATGTTTAATTATCATTTGTTGGACATGCAATGGTAGAAGTCTTCGTTCTCCAATCATTTGATGATACCTTTTTCAATGGTTTTCACTTTATTATACAACGCAGTAGAAAAGTTTCCTTCGTGTGAGGAGAAAGTAAAAGGGTAGCAGTTTAAGAGACATTGGGTGATCCAATTCTACGAACCTTTGGCTGCTATTCACTTTTATGCAATTAGAATTAGGTGTACTACGAGTTGGATTCTGCTACATTATTCATATTTATGTAATGTTGTGCCCGTATGCACATTCAATGAATATTTTTAAGTGGTTATTTGAGCATTACATTGGTGGCTAAGTGCACACAAGCCTTATTTGCTTCATTGTACATGATAGGCAGATTTTTTTTTTTTAAATAAAGTATTTGTGGTACTTAAAAAAATTGATGGGATAAACTATAATTGATATATACAGGGGTTGGAATAGTTGGATGAAGGCTTCTTAAATTAGATGGCTAGGTCCTGTAGGATTTTTGACAGCAACACCAATTCCATTGCCCACTAACATTTGGTAGTGATAAGGTCAACGTGTCCCTGCAAGCCCTTTTCTTAGTTTGATTGTCATAGTGAGTGCATTTCTCATTTGTGTGAAAGAAATTATTAATTTTTATGTTGATTTGGTTAGTAAGTAGATATATTGGAAATGTGGTACCTCATGGGTTTGTTTGTATGGCTATTAATGGCATCCATATTTTTATTTTAAGCTTCACTTTTTTTGGAATTCATAATTTTTCTATTCTGGCAATTCTGTTGCTTAGTTTTTGTAGTTTATCATACTGAGACTTTAGGTTATTTTAAAGATAAAAATTCATAGAAAAACTCATGGTAATTATTTGTCATAAAGAAAGTGATCATATGGTTGTTTGATTTTTAAGCTGACTGAGAGTATACAGGAGATGGTGTTATACTGCGGGAGTGGGAATTTCCAACACTTATGCATATCTTTTTCAATATTTTTCTTCATTTGCACATACTATTTTTCTGTCCATGTTTCAACTATATCATGCCATAATAAATTAGCAATAATGTGTGGCAGTGGAGAAATGGTGTTACTTGATTTGAAAGGATTTATGCATTAGATTGTTTCATCCTTGAACTTTTAGTCTGTTGGTCTGGCATATTCACTTGATGTGTCTTCTACTTTTTTTAACTTTTCTCTTCCTGTTTGATAGCCATGTTGATTGATTAGTTTGGGTTAACTTTGCTAGAGCATTCTGTAACCCTGCTGATGTTGAAGCATTTACGGAAGAGAAGAAACAATCTCTTCTGGTTAAGCGTCAAGGAAAGGGTGCAGATTTTGTTCGTGCAGTGCAGGAGATAATTGAAAGCCATGAGAAGTCAAAGAAACCGGAGCAAGTTGGTGATCTACTTTCTGGTGAGGAAGCTACACTTGTAAATGGAGGGCATTCTATGGAGTCATCAGTTCACATTGAGTTGAAGGATCAGATTGAAACTTCTGAAGCAACTGTTACAGGTAGAAATGATCCTCATGCGAGCAGCATTGCTTCAGATGTGCCCCAAATTGGTTCTTTTCATGATAAAGAGGGTGTACTGGAGCAACCTTCCGATAATGTGGCAGTCACAGCAAAGCCTGGTATAACTACTTACACTTCAAGAAAAAGATCTGGAGGCTTACGGTCTCGGAAGCGTGCCACACAGAAGGAGGCATCAGTTGAAAGGTCTGGCAGTTTGTCGCGGCTAGATTCTAGTAGATTCCAAAATTTCATGTTGCTTTCTAGTGAAGGGAACAAGAGCGCTGCAGATGTAACAACTGATGTAATTCCAGACAGATCCTTGCAAAGAAACAAGAGAATTAGAAAATCACCAGATGCCTGTGAATGGGATGATGTGAATTCATCTGCTCTTGTTTCAAATGGAAGCATCGAAGACAATGGTTCTGAAATTGTAACAGTTGATTCTGATTCTTTGAGCTTGAACGAAGGCAGCACTATAGATAGTGCTTCTAAACCTGACCACTCTGAAACTTTTGTTGACTGTTCAGCCGGAGATGTTGAGTTAAGCAAAGGGCTTGATTTTCAAATTAAGGCTATGGTTGCAAAGAGGAAAAGGAAACCAAACAAAAAGCGAGCAACCACTGAAGCAGCTGAACCACCTGCGAGATTGGAAGTGGATGGACGTCTGGATGCTGGAGCTCAAAGTAGTGGCCAAAATTCGCAAAGTGCTTGTGAAAATATGAGCGAGAGGCATAATAAAGAAGATGGAGATGAGCACTTGCCTCTAGTAAAACGAGCTAGAGTTAGAATGGGAAAATTATCATCTTTGGAGGAACATGCTAGCTTTTCTCAAGCTGAAGAAAAAACCTCCAATGAAGTTGCTGTCAATCGGATTGAGGTGAACAACAACTTATGTCCAGTTGAAGAAAGGTCCTCGAATGAAGTTGCAGCAGTTACACTGGAGCGGATTGGCCCATCAACTAATCATAGTGATGATTGTTTAGTTGATAAAGGCTCTTTCCCTATGAAGGGAGCCTTAGATAATGCATCACCTCCCAAGGGCTGTGCTCAAATCCCAGTGAATAAGCCACAGCTTTTGATAAATAAGGAGAACCCATCTTTTGTCTGCTCAGCAGATGATGAAGCAGCTTTGCCTCCATCCAAACGTCTTCATCGTGCTCTAGAAGCTATGTCAGCAAATGCTGCAGAAGAAGGTCAGGCATGTGCTGAGACATCAACCATAAACACGTCAATCAATGATGGTTCCATTTCTTCTATTAAGGCTGTTTCCCACACGGTCATTGAAAGGAAAGAAAGCAATGGTTCAGGAGAGCAGAGTGCAGAGTCTGCTGGTCATAGGGCCTCTGCACTCTCTTCCATTTCCAACAGAGTCTTAGAGGAATCTACCAGATCACCATTAGATGCAGAGATTTGCAACGAACTCAATGGAAATTCCACTAGCCAAAGACATTGTGATAATGCCTTGATAGAGGCCTCGGGCCATGATAGTGGCCAAGATATTAACAGATCATGTTCTGGGGATCACACAGAAGATGCTGAGTTAAAAGGTTTAGGGATTGAAAATCCTAATGAAGATATCCATATTTCAGAGTGTTCCCACTTGAATTCAAGTTTTATCTTGCTGGCTGATGAAGCTGCTAAAGCTTCTTCTCTAAATGGTTCTGATGTGCTTCAGTTCAATGCTGATGGTACTGGCTGTGAGAATGCTGAGGCATTAAAGTCTCAAATTGATGACAACAGCCAAGCTAATGGCATGTAAGTTTCCTTTTTTTTATTCTTGTGACAGTTATTTCTGGAAGTTTACACAACTTATTCATCGAGGATCATATATTGTTCTGTGCTATTCATTTCTTAATAATTTTCTTCTAGAGTAGGAATTTATATTCGTTACTTTTCCTTGTTACTTATTGTAACAATTTTTAGAGCTCTCCATGAAAACCTGAATATACTTGGAACTGCTTGTCGGATTAAGAAATTATCTTATTAAATTTTCTCTGGTTTATTTGACACTTTTATCATGTCAGATATCTTTGACATGCTGAATTTCTATTTTAGGTGTGAGGAAGCAAAAGTCATCAATTATGAGCAAAGACAAAAGGAATCATGCTATGCTTCTTCTGATGATGATCATTTGGGTGGAAGGGATGTTTTGGTTGTCCGGTCAAGTCCTGTTCCAGCTAATGGATTGGAATCACCTGCACATACATCTCCGCCCACTACCTCAGTATGCCATGTTTCTACTGCAGAGAGTGCTAATTTTGTCCAGAATTGTTCCAGTCCTAATCATTCGCAACAGAAGCCTACTACGTTCACATCAGTTGGTGATGAAGAAAAAATTGAATCGGTGGCACCCCAACACCCAAAATCTGTTGGCAGATGGAGTGGTTATGCAGAAGCACATGTTGCACTGTCATCCTTTGAAGGAATGCTCGGATCATTGACAAGAACAAAGGAGAGCATTGGTCGAGCAACTCGCATAGCCATCGACTGTGCGAAGTTTGGTGTCTCTTCTAAGGTAGGGTAATGGTGCATGCATGTGTGGTTTTACCTTTTCAGTGTTAGCTAGTTACATTAGATATTAGGATGCTTTAAAAAAAAAAAAAGATATTAGGATCTGCAGTATGAGAGAATTTGCTAGTTGGTTAGCATAAATTGAGGAATAATATCCATTTGCTTTTGCTGTAGAATTAAAAGCATATATCTTGCAAGTGTTTGAGTCTCTACTTTTGTTATTGATTTTTCCAATGCTAATTTTGCAATTCTTTCTCTAACAATTAAAACTGTGGGAGGCAAACATTAGATAACATCAATTGACATGTCAGGGGTAATAACTGGTTTGAAGCTTTTTTAGATTGTTTGAAGCTTTTTTAGATTCAGAAATATGTACATTTTTGGACTAGAGCAGGAACAATTGGTAGAACTATGCTGAATTGTCAAAGTCATAGGTTGTTTTTGTACCTCCTTTTGTGTGTAAAGGACTGTAGGACATATAGTATGATAGAATCAGCAGCATTGAGGGTCTCTATCTTTAATCTGCATTGATTTAGTTGCATTTGGAATATACATGAGAAGTAGATTTTCTTCTGATGCATTGCTGATCTTGAAAACTTAGGTGGTGGAGATTTTAGCTCGTACTTTGGAAAGTGAGTCAAGCTTACATAGAAGGGTTGATTTATTCTTTCTTGTGGATTCTATCACTCAGTGTTCTCGAGGTTTGAGAGGTGAAGTGCCTGTTCTTGTGTTATTTAACAAATTGATGTCTTTGTGGGGATATGTGATTCTCATATTTGCTTTAATTTCCAGGTGATGTTGGTGGCATATACCCTTCAGCTATTCAAGCAGTGCTGCCACGCCTATTATCAGCTGCTGCTCCTCCTGGAAGTTTTGCGCAGGAAAATCGGAGGCAGTGTTTGAAGGTATGCCTTGGAACTTGGTGAATTTTGCCTTTTTTCATTCATGGTCTTGGTTGGTTGATGTCTTTCATCACTGTTTCATTTGTAGGTTTTAAGACTTTGGCTAGAAAGAAGGATTCTTCCAGAATCTGTTATTCGCCACCATATGCGGGAGCTTGATTCACTTGGTGCTTCGTCTTCTGCGGGTGCCTATTCTCGCCGTTCATCAAGAACAGAGCGGCCTCTGGATGATCCTGTTAGGGACATGGAGGGTATGCTTGTTGATGAATATGGAAGGTTTGATTTATTGAAATCTGTCACTTTTCAAATATTATAAAGATTTATGTACTATCTTTTATCTGAGATATTTATTGTTGCACCAGCAATTCAAGTTTTCAGCTTCCGGGATTTTGTATGCCTCGCATGCTCAAGGACGAGGATGAAGGAAGTGATTCTGATGGAGAGAGTTTTGAGGCTGTCACTCCTGAACATAATGTTGAAACCCCAGAAGAACATGAGACTGTCCCAGCAATTGAAAAGCACACACATATCCTGGAAGATGTTGATGGTGAACTTGAAATGGAGGATGTGGCTCCCTCTTGCGAAGTTGAAGCAAGTTGTACTGGTGGCATTGGAGTCGATGCTCTACAGAATTCGCAGAGTCAATTACAACAGCAATTTTCATTTTCCTTTGCCCCTCCTCTGCCACAGGATGTCCCACCACCGTTGCCAACATCACCGCCTCCACCTCCACCACCACCACCACCACCACCCCCTCCTCTTTCTGGTCCACTTTCAAGTGGAATGCCTGATCACTATGCTAATGGAATTGATTCAAAGCTTTACTCAAATTCACATGTACGTGCTCTTTTTCTTTACAATTTACTGTAGAGTGGAATATTGTGGACGCTTTGTTCTTTTCTCATTAAGCTAAAATCACAGGACCTGCATGACAACTTGAGAGAATCAGTGGCTCAGCAGTCAGCAGCACCAAGTATCACTCCATCAATGTCCAATGGAGTGCATTATCATGCTACTGAATGTAAGGATCAGATGCAGACGCAGCTTTGCGAGTCAACAAGCTCTTTCAGCAGTTACCCTGTGTGCCCGGTGAATAATGTTCAACACACAGATGGTTCTAATTTCCCTCATAAAGCTTATCCTCCGAGGCCACCACATCCCCCACCTTCAAATCAATTCTCTTATGTTCAGGCTGGTCAGCATGGGAAGTCTCGGAGAGCTAGCCCACCTCCATACCACCACAGATTCCAATCAGCACATAATGCTGATGGAGGTAACTTTTACAATAACCATGATAGAATGAGACCAGCACCATATGATGAGAGCTGGAGATATCCTCCACCCCCTTTTTCTGGTAAGGACATGAAATAGGGATTTGGTATTTGTAATTGAAGACAAATGTTATCATGTATTGTTGTATTAATAGTTGCGTCTTATTGCCAATGTTGTCTTCTCCATTTTAGGTCCACGGCATCCTGACAAACCCTACCCACCAGGTGCATATGGTGGCCCCCCGGGAGAGCCAACTAGAATGCCACATCAAGGATGGTCATTTCCTCCCCAGGGGATGCATCACAGGAACTTCATGCCTTTTAGGCCACCACCTTCTGAAGTTCCAGTATCTAATAGAGGTCAGTGTTTTGAAATCTTCTTCCTGTTCTGATCCTCTTTTTAACATTTTGGCTATGTGGAGATATGTTTATTTCATGATTGTCAACGTTGAACATATTGTGGTTATAAATGCATTTCATGTATCCTGTGTTTCAGCTCCAAGCATTTGGCGGCCAAGATGAGTAAATATTTATGCACAGCTGGAATTGGTAAGTTGGCTTTGACATTAGCATATTTGTTCTATTCACATTATTCGTTAATCTCTTATCTTGCTGATTTATGTACTGGTTTATACTTGTTAGAATCCATTCTTTTTATCTGGCTTCTCGGCTTGTCTGAAAGAGCGAGTCTATCTGGGTCGGTTCTCAATGCTCTGCACAGCATGATTGTCCATCATATTGCACAGAGGATTTGGCTCTCAAGATCAGAATGCTTCATTGGGTTGTATATATGTATTTTATCAACTCTGCAAATGCAGAGGGCTGCAAGACAGTCGTTATGGAGTTTGGGGGAGAGCTGTGCCTTACCTAACCCTTGGCTGTCGTGTATCCAAATTTTC
>CATIWO010792568.1:0-30044 GCA_949673435.1 Macaranga tanarius | reverse complement strand
ATTTTATGAAAAAAATTAAATTATGTCAAAAATTTTAAAAATGCAAGTTACAACTATTTATAAAATTCTACATAATTTTCTCTTACTCATGGTATATTTTATTTTCTAAAATAATACAACTTTTTTACAGTGCGTAAAAACGAAACCGAAAAAACCGGAACCGTGAACCGGAACCGGGGTTAAGCCGGTTCCGGTTCGGTTCCACCTTAGGTCGAACCGTGAACCGGCGGTTCCGAACCGGAACCGGCCGGTTCATGAACCGTGGCCACCCCTAGTGCTGTGGATGGGTGGGTGACTACTGAATGAGGGAATTAGGTTTAGGTTTTTAGGCACTAATATAATATATATATACAAAACAATGTAGTTTCAATTTTCGGTTATTTCGGTCGGTTCGGTAAAATTAGCATTGAAACCGAACTGAACTAATTTAAATTTGGATTCGATTCAGTTCAAACTAATCAAAAATTTTAAATATAACTATCGAACCGAACCAAATTAGTTCGGTTCAATTTTCAGTTCGGCTATTTCGGAGGCCTTGAACACCCCTAATTGTACATAAAGCAGGTCACGTGCAAAATTGATCAAGTACCTCTCAACTACGGAATTGAAAGCAACATCTGGACCCACACTGTACACCACCAATCAACTTATTTTATTATCACTATTTTGCTTATATAAATCAATCAATCAAATCAATCAAGCCCTACACTTAGTATTCCTGAGACCTCAGACACCTAATTCCTTTCTCTTAGACACATGACACAATTCCCAAAATAACATTTTTTTAGTGGCTTATATTTAAAAAAAAATTAATTAGAGTTACCGGGAATGAATCTGGCGTGTCGGTGCCGACACTATCTGTCGCCGACAGATCAACCGGGTGTAAAAGGTGGCAATTCCTGACAGTACAAGTGTTCACCGATTACGGCAGGTTACTTTTTTTTTTTTTATGAACGGCAGGTTGCTATTGGACATAGATAAAATCTTAAGATAAATAAATATATAAAAATATTATGATAGAATTTAACGCGTCGGTGGCGGGTAATATTGACTCTTGTGACGTTCCGTTCCTTTAACGGTTTTCTGTTTGTTTTCCCGGGAATTTCACCGTTGACATTTATTACTATTCTTTTTTTTTTTCTAACTCTTCTAGATTATTAACTGATAAATTAATCAAATTTACTACTCCTCAAATTAATTAAAGAGGACATAAACTATAATTTTTTAATTAATTTTAGTTTATTAGTACCAGTAAAATTATGAAATTCTAAATTCGAATTTATCAAAATCAATAATTTTATGTAAGTAATAATAAGTACTATTGCTTTTACTTAAAAATTGTAAATTTTTTATTAAATTTATATATTAAAAATGATTTAATTATATAAAAACATTGCGTATTAGTTTTTATAATTACTTCATTCATAAATAAATACTTTGAAAATTTATAATCATATCAATTTACTTTTACCATTGATCAGATTAACACATTTGATTAATAAACCTATAATTGAACTAGTTGTAGAATTGAATTTGTGTAAAGTTGAACTGACTTGGGTTTGTGTTAATACACATAAAAATTAAAAGTTGAGTAAAATTAAATTCTAAAAAAAAAAAGAGAACATTTTCTTCAAAATTTTTTGGCCTTGTTGATAATTTTTTTTTTATAAAAAAAAATGCTTATTTCAATTCATAATTCACAACAACAACTTGCCTATTTATTTTATTTATCATGTTATAAAAATTCAAAATTTGAATGGCTTTTTTTCAAATGTAAAGCTCCAATTGAATTATATATTATATAATATATAGAATATATTATCAAAAACCATAGTCGTTAGGAACTTAGGACATTTATGGTGTCATGCAATGGATGTGCTGGATTGCACCGGACTGTGGAAAGCAGCATGTGATAGTGCCACAAGCCTCTCTTTTTTTTAAAAAAAAAAAATATTAATACTATAATTTATTTCCTCATAAAAACTATTAAAAAGTATATATAAATAATTCAATAAAATACGATATAATATTAGGTAAAATATATCATTTAATTTTCACCGATTAACTGTAATATTATTGAACAATATAATATTTTTTAAATTTAAATACTGTTAGATTGTGTAATAAAAAAATTTACCTCATTTTAATTCAGATAAAATAATTTTACAAATTAATGTAAATAAAATTTAAATTTTATATCTTATGATATTATTAAAAAGAAATAGCAACTAAATCATTCAACTGTGTAATAATAATAATAATAAATTAGAGTAATTGTTTTCAAAAAAAATTAGAGCAATTACGCGTTATAAGCGCCGGAAAGAAGGAGAATGAAAGCGATGGTTACATATGATGTGAGATTTTTCTTTTGGGTTTTAGTAGAAAATGACATAAAATAATTATTATACAAAAATAAATATAAACAAAGTTTAAAATATAAATAATAAATTTTATACATATAAAAAATATAAGTCATGTGCCACGTGGGTGCCTCTATCAGGTGACACAACGTGGGGACAACACTCGTTAATTTCCAAAAAAGACCTTTTTTTGGAGGGTATTTAAGAAAATTACATTTAAGACCAATAGCTTATAGGAATTTGAATAGAGTTGTAAATGAGTCCAACCACTCGCGAATTGTTTGGAATTCGATTAAATAATTTATTCTAACTCGTATATTAAAATTTATTTAATAAACGAGTTAAACTCAAATTATATAAAATTTTACTTGTAAAATTTGTAAATAAGTTTAAATAAGAATTCCGAATTAATCATAATTTTAATTTATTAATAATTTGATATTATATATATAATGTATAAATTTTTATTTATGATAAATTAAAAAAATATTTAAAAATATATATTATTATAATAAAATTACAATTTTATAATAACTTATTTCATAAAATAATTTATTTTATATTTTTATTTATATTTTAAAAATTTATTTTAATTCGATTAAACTTATAAACAGTTCGTGAACATCAAGTGATACAATGAGCTCGACTTGAATTTAACTCAATTATAAACGAACTAAATCCGAGTTAGTTGATATTCGACTCAACTCGGTAAATTTACACCTAAATTTGGGGAGGTTTGTGAGGGTATTTTGGGTAAGTGAAAAAAATGAAGGGATAATGTCTATTATAATGAGAGAGTGTGGCATCCCACCCTTTAATTTAATTTAAAAGCTCAATAGGGAGGCAAATTCAATGGCATAAAGCCATGTGTATTTATTTCATGAAATTGACATCAACGTTCTCCCCCACAAATATTATGGTTTTTATTGTCCCTTTTCTTTAGCCTCATTGTGCATTTTTTTTTTTTAATTTCATAGGAGAAATTTACCATTTTATGGTAATAAAAAATTAAATTTACAATTTTTCAATATGTTAAAAAAATTTCAACCTTAGAACTATAAGTGCACAATTTTATCCAAAACAAACAAGAATCACAAATTTTTTATCTATTTTATCACCAGTGGATTCCTTAAATGTATTCCTTAAATTATTGGCAAACACTTTAGCTCAATATTATCTTGAATGTCAATTTGCCTATATTGAAATTGTATTTTAAATGTATTCCTGCATTTATATATATATATATTTTATTTTACTCTATTTGATGTTCTAAGCATGATAGTAATTGCTACTTTAATATATGATTGCATTTAAAGGTGAACATTCAGTTCAAATTTTTTAAATTTTCCAGTTCAATTTGATTATTCAATTCGGTTCAGTTTTAAGTTTTCAAAACTGAAATTATCTTCAATTTTTTAGTAAAAAAATTTAAAAATGAACAAAAAAATCAAAATTTATTTATTTATTATTATATTTTAGATAATATACCAACAATATTGACTTAACGAAAAAGGTTCTTAAAAATAAATTAAAATTCTAAAATTTCATTTTTATTTTTTTAATTATATTTAGGTTTTAATGTAAATATTAAATTGGTTTAATCTCTAGTTAATTTAGTTTTTTGTTGGTTCCGCTAAAATTTTGTACAAATAATTTAATTTTGAATTTTATTTGGTTTGATTTTGACCGAACTGATGGCAAAGCTCATCCATAATTGTGTCAAACTTGAGTTTTGATCAATAAATAGTTGCTCTCTCCTACTATCTTAAAATTGGTAAATTGTTTTTAGATGATCTTATTAGGTATTAACTAAGGAGTTCTTCTTCTAGCCAATAGCTAAAAGCTATGATGTACAGACACTTTAATTAGTAGGCATTTTTCTGTGTCTGTGTCTCCGTTTCTTCATGTCCGATACTTTTTAGATACTCCAATTATAAAGGAGACACTTCAATTAGAAATCGTTTCCTTGTGTTCGTGTCCCCGTTTCTCGTGTCCACTCCAATTATCACTTCAAATAGAAGTCGTTCCCCGTATTCGTGTCCCTGTTTATCTTATCCCCATTTTCGTGTCGGTGCTACCTAGGCTAAAAGTTATCCAACACCATCCGATTACTTTTTCTCGGTTGAGCTTATCCTATTTAACTTGATATGGTTATTAGTTATAAAACAAAATCCCCATTTGGCCCAATTTTAACAAAGTGACTAAACTTGAGACTTTTAGGTGATATGCCAAGCTATTCTCTCCAATTAGGCCCATACTATGATACTACACTTACGACACAGGCATGGCAAAAATTATGGATTTATTTACACTACAAATGCTTTTCTTTGGAGGGAACTTTGATGGGTTCTTTACGTTTTTTTCTTTTTTTTTTTTTTTTTTTTTTGGAATTGAGAGGAAAATATCACTTCCCCTGTGATTGGAAATTAAATCATAGCCTATTAACAATATATAAATACAAAATTTTTGCTATATGCTTGCTCAACTTTAGGCAGTTATATACATTTTGGCAGCCATAAAGTGTAATATGAATATTAGGCCATAATTTTCACAAAAAAGAAAGAGTAACTTTAGGAAAAACAAGAAAAAATATCCAAAAATAAGTGAAAAAGGTTATGCTACAAAAGAGTTATGGGATTTTGATTGATTGGAAAAGTAAAGTTTAATGCAAAGAATTAAATCCCAGCCTCACATTTAGATACAAAATTTGTGTGGGTTATAATCAATGGTCATACACCTGTCAATAATGCTTTGGATGCATCCAGATGATTGAGTCTACATGTTCCAAGTAAAACCTCTGGGAGCTCCTCTTCAGTTTCACCCTACACAAAATTCTTATACTTTCAATCAACTATGATATAACATTTTTACGAAAGTTTGGAAAATTCTGATACATTTTGAAGAAGAACAATCTTGTGAAAATTTTGAACATTTGCGTTACAAGATAAATATTCTATCATTAAACTATTAATCCAAAAGGGATAAACTAAATTTTTCGGTGTGCGCATAAATTATTAGTCAATTTGACTCACACGTGGCTTAATCAATATTAAATTATAAGATAGATATTCGATCATTAAACTATTAGCCCAAAGGGGTATCTAACTAAATTTTTTGGTATGCACATAGATTATTAGTCAATTTGACTCACATGTGGCTTAATCAATATTACATTATAAGATAGATATTTGATCATTAAACTATTAACCCAAAGAGGCATCTAACTAAATTTTCCGACATGCACATAGATCACTAGTCAATTTAACCCTGCAGCTTAGCTTAATTAAGGCGATAATGTCAATGAGAAGACTGATATTTTACCTGTATCAAAAATGCCATTTCTATGACCAAATTGGTCAGGTATCCAAGAACAAGACTGACCACTCCTCTTGCAATTGTGGAAGATCCAGCATCTACTTGAATCTGAAATTTAGAGGCATATGAAATGTTAGCATTGTAGCTTCTTCTGCTCTCCATATACACATACAAATCTTGCAACATACCTCTAAATAATTGTTTCCACGAAAATAATTTACTTCCAGTGCTTGACCTATCAAGCAAGCTTTCTTGCCAACACTCTGCTTGACAATCCATGATCCCTGAGAAATCACATTGATGCACAAAGCTAAAATGTGTGAAAACAAACTCATTGTGCGATAAAAATTACAGGTTTTAGCTCTTGCAGAATTGAGATGTTACTAGCCTTAGATATATATGGTATCAGCTTAAATCTTGAATTCCTGAAGGCATCATCACCATTGACAAAGTCCTGTAACAAGGGTGTTTCTTCTAGAGGAGTTTTCAGCATGTAGTACAATGCCAAGGTATGCATCCGAGACCCTGGAACCTGATTCATGATCGAATAATACATTGTTTGGTGATCGATGGTGATTAATTACAATACTGAAACTGTATGCTTAACGTAAAAATTCACCTGTATGTTGATGATGAAGAAGAATTCTGGTTTACATTGTGCTGCATACTTCTGCAATAATACATTAATGGTTTCCTATCAATCATCAATATTAATATGTTCTGAATCTCTGGAAATGGCATCATAAGATCACAGCTTAAACCTGAACAATGCTGTCAGGACGACTTCCAAGATTATCTTCTCTCTGGTTTGATTTTAGCCAGTCTGCACCGACCATTTGTGTCAAAGTACCTTTTGCCTTGATCTGAAGGAGATGAAAGTTAACAATTCATGTTAATAAATTGGAAGAACGGCTGATATTCACACAGACGAGAATTTTGAGTTCGTGAAAGCTTGACAAGACATGCCCTGAACCTGAACTAACATTGAAGGATAATCGTAGAGCTTCAGCCTTTTACATAGACTAAAAATTGAAGAAATGTGTTCTCGTAATGGAAACGTATTTCCTAAATTTTCAAATTTGTGGAAATGGTCCCGAGATATTTTGGAGATAGAAATATGTCTGATATGGGAAAATGCCTACAGGTTGAAGTTTACCCCAATAGGTAGAGTTGGAAGAGTACCTTCTGATGGTCCCTCATGTAGTTTTCTCCACGTATCAGAAATGAAGAAGGATCAGCAGCAGCCCAACTGCAAGGTAAAGTAAAAGTTGAGTCTTTTTGAAGGGTAGCTCCATAGGAGCATAATGTGCCATCTTCTCTTGTCAACTCCTGTAAGTCAACATAACCCTTCCTCTGAACTGCACCAGACAATTTATGAACCATTTGTTATTCAAGACCATAATTAACAAACGATTCTGAGTAACTTTGGCTAACCTTTAAGATCTTGCAACTTCTTCATTAAGCCAGAAGCGGATAATCTCGGTGGGATAATACTCTGCATGAATCAATGACAAAATAGTAGAAAAAAAAATAAAATTTATGCATTGATCATGTTTTAAGTTCAATATCAAGGATTAGTACCGGTGAATGTACTCCTGAGCTCACTGCTGGAGACCATTCATGCTCAAACTCACAATCCATCATTTCATTGGCACAAGGGACATCAAAGAACTCATCAGAGGCATTGTTTAGGCCGCTTAAACTCGCACGGCATTTTTCTGCTCCATCTTCTATTAAACTATAGTCCTCCTCAATATTTTCAGGGATTTTATGTTCCACATTCATGTCTGATTTTTCAATCTGGGGTAACATAATTTTTCTTGAAATCTCTCCTGATGCAAAGTCAGAATAATTTCCTGCTTTCGCTCTGAACAACTCTCTTAATGCTGTAAATTGTAAAATGTGACAAGGTGATATCTATAATGAGCAAGCGATGAAGAATCTTTAAAATATGCTGTATATCTATATATATACCAAGTTATCGATACCTGCTACCCTTTCGATCATACGAATTGTTATGGATCTTTCAGATGATGGGCGCACGTACAATTTCCAAGATTTCCAATCCACAGCAATCATATGCTTTACAAGTGATCGTGTTCCTTGATCTAAAGGAGTTACTACATATCCTCCACCTGCAATTTTTCCACATAATGTTTGGTTATAAGTAAACTTGTTTCAAGAACAAGACCTTTCAGTCAAAACTTTGAGTCATATAGCAGAATTCAGGGGCAATCCAACAAGTACTAAAATTTCCAAGTGCAAAGCATACATTACTTTTAAGGCATGCTCGAACGTAGCCTCTTTGTGGTGGACACTTCTTGTGAATCAGAGATTGGTATAAGATTACTGTCAGAGAATCAGATTAAGCAGATCAGGAAAATTATCAGAAGGGATGCAAATCTTCGTTAAACAATATACATTTGCTGCAACTACACTACCATATGTGCCATCATGCTCTCTTCTCCAATAGCGGCGCAGCAATAAGTCTCTTCTTTTCATCCCCCTGAATGAATTTTACAAGTTATTGACAATGTACATTGGAAGAGAGGACTTTCCTTGTTAAAAGTTTCTGAATCTGACCTTGGGAACCAGTCACTGTACAGCTGCTTGTGAATAATATCTGTGTGACCATCTAGGTGCTCGACCACGCTACCACGGTAAAAACAGTAGTCCCATCTGCAAAATAGTTGATAATTCAGTAGTGAAAACATGTACTTCCACTAACATGTTAATTGCACATGACATTAGCTTCTGTTCATTGGAGATCAGATCATAATAAAAGCACATAATAAACAGTATGCTATCGGGATTTATGATCGAAATTACTCGGATCTTAAAGGACCAAGAGACATAAGAGACTGAAAGATGGCCTCTGAAGTCCCTTCAACAACTCCAACTGCCATTATTGCTGGATGATCATCCCATTGCTGCAAAGAATTCTCCATTTTCAGCTAAAAAAAGATTTGTATGTGTAATCGGAGATTCTTGCCTACACCTAGAGCATTACACCACAGCATTGTATTCGTAACACATTTCGTCAAGTGTTTTACACTTGACCAATAAAAATGCTACAGTATTACAGATCTAGCTGTTGGGTGTAATACACCTGGAGTAGATAAGAATTTTCTGTGTAAAAATCATTAACCAATGTGTTATAAAAACAAAATGAAATTTACCCCTCCATGAGAATCAGAATCTTTCGCCTCTCGAAAAAGTCGTAGTCCTGAAAAGTAACACATTTTTAAGCATATATTCATGTAGCCTCTGAAGACAAGACAAACAACAGTGTTTGTTTTTTACCGTTCTGACAACCAAAAATTTTCCAGGGAGAGGGTGCGATAACATCAGAAGTCATTGGCTCAGTGTGCAAAGTTGAGTTGTAATCTATTACTCTTTTATGGTCCATCCTCTTGGTAACACTTAATCTGTATACATTCAAGAAGTTAATGGTTCATCATTCTAGTTCAGATATAAATTTAAGATCAAGAAGCCAAAATTCAAAAATATAAAGCGGGGGAATAGCAAAGGCAAATCGAAAAAAATTCTAAGCTTATGGTTACTATATGCTGGAACTCTATCTCATTTCTTTTGAAGTGTTAATTATTATAAAGCTGCACAATGCCTGAATTGTCCTGTGATGCCAACCTAAGTAGCACAGAAACTTAAACTTAGAATATATACATTCTAACAATAGATACTGCAAAAGGGCATTTACTTGGAATCAGATAAGGAGAATATATATATATATATATAATTAAATTTATTTATTTAAGAATAGAGAAAAAGGAAACAAGAGAAAACATGTAAATATTGAAAATAGAGGGAAATATAAATATATATCAAAAGTATATTTATATGTTAAAAATATATTTACTACTATCAATCAATAGTATAATTATAAATTATATTATTTAGTTTAAAAAATAAAGAATTTCTTTTAAATTTATTTTTCTCTTATTTAGAAAAAACTGAAAAAAAAATATGTTTTCTAATTTTTCAAATATACAGAAAAGGCCGTGAAATATTTCTGAAAAATTTCCTGAGCATTTTTGGAAATGGGGAAACGCATCCTATACCAACTAAAAAGCATAAGCACAAGCCTGTTTTTATCTTCCATTTTCTGTGTAATTTGGACATGACTAGTACTTAAAGTGCACAACGAAAGATATAAAATAAAAACAAAATAGAAAAATATATAACTACATAGAGGAAAAATGTATGATTATTGTAACTGGGCAGTAACTGACATACCTTAATGGTGGCCATTTCCTCTTAGAAATAGCCACAAAGTCCTTCGATGGAATTGGGCACTCCTGGAAAATAATATAGAAAAGCATCATGAAGTAAAATCATTGTATTAAAATCTTAAAATTCAGTAGTTTCTTTTTGTACCTTTGTCAAGGCATTCTGCAAGAAATGAATCCATTCTGCTGCTTCTTCTGAACTCCTTGCTCCTAACTATACAAAATATGAATTAAGAGCTTAATTATTTTACCAATGAATTATACAAATCAAGTGACTATATAATCGCCAGGATTTTTATTTTATTTTATGTTTTAGTATCCCGGTATCTGATAGCTATATGGGCTCCAACTATTTTGGATTTCGAGTTAAACGAACCCATAATGGGTAAAACTTTCTCAGTGTCTGTTTCTTCGTATACAAGACTTGAACCCGAGAGCTTATTTGAGGGAATGCAAGATTCTCGCCCCTTGGACCAAAAGACATTGGTATGACAAGAAATTTTTAACATACCTTAAGTTGATCATCGTGATTTAAAGTGTTGTAAAGTGTGAAAATGAAGAAAACCTGCAAGTGGAAAAGAATTATAATTTCAAAGAACAATGCTTGCTTAGGTCTCAAAAATTTTAGAAAAGATTATGCTATTAGAAAGGTTTACTTTTCTATTGATGCTCTCTCTTCCATTATCAGTAACACGAATGCAAGAGTCAACCATTGCACTTCTAATTGGCTCCTGAAAACATGAACTTTCAGTTAGTCCTTATTCCTTAATTTCATGACAATGTAAACATACATTTTAATCTTAGCCATTGATTTTAATGAATCGAGCACTATATTGCAGCTAAAGAAAGACAGGACCTACATTGGTCTACAACATGAAACCTTCTGAAGTCATTCAACAATGCTAATGTACTATCCTATATATGTGTCAAAGGCAAAATGTGTCTCTCTCCCTTATAATCTACACTCAATCCTCTCAATATCCTCTATTTATGCACAATTATATATATATGTTTTTCATTTATATGGTCAAACAATCTTGGAACATGGCTTGTTATGGCTATACAGGCACCGATAGTTCAATAACAAGATATAATTTGCAAAAAATATGTGCTCTAATTTTGATTATTTCCTAATAATTCAGAAACTATTTACTCTAAAGATAAGAAAATTCATCCGTGAACACATTAGTGCAACATAGAAACAAATCAAGTTCAAATGTTATAAAAACATGAATGATTAAAGTACAACATGCATATGCAAACCAAGGTTAATTAAAGATCAAACATTCACATGCTATAGAACTCTAACAACATTCCAAAATCATCCTAACGTTAGAGCACAAAATAAATTCTGCTTGCGAAAGAACAAAAGAAAAATTACATATCCAGAACCAGCAAATTTATATCTTATTTCTTGACACAATTCAGATTATTTTGATTCAAACCAGAAAATCAAAAGAAAAAGGAGGGAAAAAAAACCATAAAGACATGAATATATACAAAAGCAAAAAACAAATGTACATGTCTTCTTTCTCTATTAGCCAGCCAAAAGCAAAGGGCCAAAATTCAATACACATGAAAAAAAAAGAACAGAAAATATATAAAAAAAGAAGAAGAATATTGTTTGCACGAATCCAGAACATTAAACAAAAGAAGAAGAAAATGGCAAATAAATTTATTACCTGATCTTGAGAAATGGGTATGTTTTTATAGCATTTGAGGCAGTTTTCTTCCACAATAAAATACCTTTTATGAGAAAATTGTAAGCCAAACCTATTGCACCTTATAGTATATAACCAACCCTCCATTCTACCAATGTTCAGAGGCATGCCCATTTCAAGAAAATCAAGATCCTTTTGTTTCTTGATGTCAAAAAATCCTCACGATCATATTAATGCTTCTGCATGTTTTTCTTCTCTTTTTTTTGTTCTTCTTTTCTTGTTATATAATGTAGATAACTATATATTTGTTATGTATATGGTCTCTCTATCTATATTTGTAATTGATATATGTTTATATGTTAATGTATATGCATGTGAAGAAGATGTTGATGTTGATTCTCTGATTCCCTTAACCTAAAAGGGAATCAGAGAATCAACAAACTTGCCAGCCACTTGATGATTGTTTCTAAGATTTTTCCTTCTTCTTCTTCTTCTTCTTCTTCTTTTCAGTTTCTTTCTTGTTTCAAATGCAACTAATTTTTGGCTGCCAAAACTATTAAAATATTGAGTTACCATTTTATATTTTTATTTTTTTTGGATGCATGAAGATTTTCGGCACAGTTTACGTGTTAAGTTAAATGTTTGTTAAAAAATAATTCTAACAATGTACTTAAATAATTCCATAATACTTTTTGTTAAAAAAAATTGATCTACAAATATATGATAATGAAACAATACACTTTTTCTTATTAGTTAGACTAATTATTAAATGTGAACTTTTGCATTTTATTGATAAAAAATATTCTTCAAATTAAATTAGATTGATAAAGAAAGATGAGAATGGAATTTTTTTATAAAAAAATTGGCATGTCAATTTATTTAAGTGTGAACAATTTAATTTTAAGAGGATTAACTCAATTTTTATTTTCATTGGACCAAATTGAATAGGTTAATTTAATAAGGTATGAAAATATTAGTTTCTGGTTATGTTGATTGCTTTGGTTACCAAATGTCTAGAAGCAACTTGTACAATATAAATTATATAATGAAAATTGAGAGAAAGAAATTGCATGCTTTCTTGTAATGATTTTGGTCTATCAGCCTGCCAATCTCACATCATTGTTACTATTATGAAGCAAACTTGCACATGATAGTGTTGCTACATAAAATGTACCTATTGTTTATCATTTATCATCATGTTTATTTTTGGCCTTGAACAATTTGTCTCTTTCTTTTTGGGTCAAGAACAATTTGTCTCTTGATGAACTATTTTTGCCCTTCTAGTTTTTACCCTTAACTCTGAAACTACACTGTAACTTCAATTTGGCAAATTTTGAATCTGATGATGATCAACAAAATCTCAGTTTGTGGCACATCAATAGCATCCATGTGATACATTAGTTAATTTCATAGGGATGTTTAAGATTTGGAGTGTCTAAGTAGTGGAATGCTACTAACCATTGTTACATAGTTTGAACAGCCTTTAGACATGACTTTTCTTTGCTAATTTAAAAAAATTAAGCTAGTGAAAGAGTATTCTAGCAGTTACTTTTCTTGTCATGAGAGGTAAGATTTAAATTTTGATGACCCTAATTTATGAAATTAATTTTTACATTATTGGAAAGAAGAGGCTATTTTCATTGTACAATTTATGGATATTTAGATCATTTACTTTTTTAAAAAAAATTAAAGATTAAAAAAGATAAAGGCAAGTAAAAGGAGAAGGTTATTATTATTATTTTTTTTGTTAAAAATAGGAATTTGGTTATAGCTAATCATTTTGGTTTTAGAAAAAAAAAAGGGCAACACTAGATTTATCTTCTCAAATAAAATTGTTTATGTAGAAAATAAATTACAGAATTACGAGGGGTTATAGCATCCATCCATTGGTCCTCTTTTTCAGGAAATTGTTTGAACACTCTACGGCTTGTCAAATCCTTTGACTATACTGTTTTTAGTAACACTATAACTAAATACTGACAGTAAATTTGCAATATCGTATTACCTTTGAAAACAAAATATCATCTAAATAAACTGGAGTCTACTACACCTCATCCTCAGTGGCATATGCCTTGGTGTTCCATTCTCAATCAATTTTGGATGATTGCCTGTGACTTAAAATTCAAGACTTCACAACCAACGGCATACCCATAGTAGATTAAAGGTGTCAACTTTGATACATTCAAATGCATTTGCCTAGCTCACCTAGGACGGATAGTTTATCATTCTGTCACAGGCCAAGACATTGGTAAAAGACAAGTTCAATCCCCCACTCCACTGCTCTCCCTTCAAAAAGTCATAATATAAAGACTAGGTGAAAACAAAAAACATTTGCTGGTTTTTGCAGGTCAAAAGCACTTTTCTGATGTCAAAGAGTTTTAAAAACATCATGTGCATGAGCTCCTGCTTGTGTTTTGATTGAGCTCATTGCAACCGAGCAGAAAAAGAACAGGAAGGAAAAGAATAGTTACCATGTTGATGCTTCCAACACCAATAGAACCAATACATCACTTTGATTTGCATATATAACATGAACTTTTAATCTCTAATTAGAACATTCAAACAATTGTGCCTAACTGATTATGATTGTGTGCGTATTTGTGGAGGGTGGTAGGAGATGTAAGTTTCAGTATTCTAAACGTTTACATTATGAACATGAAGCAAAATATATCAGTCCAAATATTTTGGATTCTTGCTTTTCACGTATGAAGACAACAGTTTGATGCAATTTTGTGGTCTTGCTAATAAATTTCAAAACTTCTAACTCTACTTTCACTACAGAAGACCTCAAAATTTTAGACTAGCCCAAGAGTGGTGCATGATGATAGATCCTAACCAGCTTCACTATCCGAAGCTAGTAGAAGTTTAACCGACACCATTCTGAGCTTCAGGAAACAGAAAGACTAAATCATTGTCAATAACTTGTAAATCCATGTCTAATAAGTTGCTTGCTCAGAGCTTGCCCATGTTGGGTTGTTTCGTCATTTGCGTAAGGAAAGATCAATGTGCAGATAAGCCACACAAGCGATGAAAAAGAAGAAAAAGGCAGATATCAGCATCAATGGCTCTGCTAGCATGAAAATTTGGTTGAAAGTGTAGTACACCTGCAGAAGTCAAGAACGAACAACATCAGCGTGAGAAGGTGAAGAGAAAAATAAAAACAATCATCTAGTATAAACAAAAAAGATAGCAAGCAAGCAGGGTATTTTTATCTGCAACTTATGAGATGCAAAATGCAATCACCATTTGGCCTTTTATTTGCAGCTTATAAACCTGAATCTCACATAATATATCATTGTTTTTTGGTTATGACATCACGTATTATGTCTATAAAGCAAATTTTAACACAAGTATCAGCTGCTACAGTCTACAGGCCTGTGTATAAGTTAGTGGCATTGTGTGTGGATAGAAAGTTTTATTATTCTAATTCCTAAAAGATCACATAGTGTCTACCTCCTAAAATCTTTTTGCCAGTAAACACTTTTATTATTGTGTTATTGCCTGATTGAAATCCTCTCTAAACAAACAAGATATTTATATCTAGCGAAAAAAAAATGATTGAATAGATGCGAAAACAGTACTGAATCCAGCACATATCCAAAGGATCACAAATCACCTGGAAAGGAGAATTGAGCTCAGGAACTACGTTTTTCTTTTCCAGAACCAGCACAGTCCTCCCAACAACATCAAGGTATGAATATTTGGTCTGCACATATCAAAATTTTAAAGTCATCTTAGTTGACAGATCAATATTTACCCAACAAGAAATTGTTTAAAGTTCACACACTCAAACATTGTAGTTTTCTAGTTACTCTAATTTCAAGACATGCAATAAATAAATGCATAGTTCTATCAGTAAATGAATTTTTCTAAAAGGACTAGTTACCTCCAGGTGTTGATCCACAGGGAAAGGAACTACAGCTGAAGGGTCTTTGGATCCCTCTGGCAGCACAACCTGAAATTAAATAATCTTTGTTTCAGGAAGTTTACATTCCATAATGTGGCACAGCTGCATATAATAGCATTATGAATGCGGAAATGGAAATAAACCCACTTTGATGGTCAACTTGTCAACAACAGTCTCAGCAAGAGGACAGCCAAAGCTGACGTTGAGGTAACGCCTGCCATCAGGAGACTCAAAAAGGAAATCTTCTATTGGTAGCCCATATCCTATGACAAAAGTAGCTTTCCAACCTCCGAATAACGGATACCGTGGTTCAATTTCAAGTTCTGACTGTTTAAAAAAGCATAGAGTAAACACATTAGAAGATAAAAACCATGTCTAAAAAACAGTGAATCTCCTATATCCCTGTTTGCAGAAATTCATATTGCTCCACAATTACAATCGAACGTAGTTCCATTAAAATGCAAATGAACAATAAAAATTGCAGGCAAAACTACCCAAATTTGCACCAGCAAAGCTGAGAACATGGAAAAAAATTAAGGTAAACCAAGAATGCCAGCAGAAAGAAAAGAAAGGAGTAAAGAGAATGTTGATACCACATTTCTGCACATACATGTAAGGATGCAATATTCCCTTTTCAACTTAGTGATAGACAAAATGCAGCCTAGGCAATGCCAGGGGAAGGGTAAAGAGGGATGCAATAAAATCTCAATACCTTTCGGTAATCTTTACGTAAGTGAGATGATGAAATGTTTCCTATGTCATCTCGGTAATAGACAGAATGCACCCTTGGTGGTAGTCTTGCGAGAAGATGTTTGAATGAAGATACACCACTAAGAGATGGCCTTGATTGATATTCAACCCTGCCAAAAGGAAATAGTAGAAAATGAACATTGCCAGAACTGATAAATGCATGCTCATGAGAAGGACGGGCAAACAGATGCATATATTTTGAAGTTAGCTCATCAGTTGCCTGCAATTACACTAGAGAAAGAAAATGTAAAGAGATGTGAAGGGGCATGAATATACTTGGGAAACTTTCTCAGTGACCAAGAAGATATCAAGGTGAACACAGTCAATGAACTAACAAGATTAATCATCCTGCTTCTATAATTTCAGAAATTGGTACCATTCCTTCTAAAACATGGCTTAATTTTTTGGAAAGGCAGAGTTACAATATATCCATGAAGCTGGCAACAAAGATTTACTGTTGCAAAGATATTGTTGATGCATAAAATGCTAAGAAAATATTCATAAAAATGGCAACAAAGGTTTATCGGTACAAGACATTATTGAGGCACAAAAATGCTAAGGTTTAATAAAGGAATGCATGAACAGAAAATAGTGCAACAGTCTATATTTATTGAAAATGTTGCACAAAATGGTTTGGCCATCATAAGTGCAAACCTAAGACCTTTATATTCAGTTATACACTGATACATAACAGTACTGGAATCAAGTACCAGGAGCACAGAAGAAGGAGACAATGATGCAGAGAAAAAACATCATACTGCTTAATGCTTAGCATATCAAAAATTCAGATCAAGTAACACTTAAAGCCAAATTTGTCAAAGTTTCACTATATCTTTTTCCTCTATTCCATTTTGTTCAGGGCAAACTTTAATGAGCATAAATTATTTGTTAACTTCCAAACTATGCAACAATGGAGGAAAACAAAACAAGTTCAGAGGAAGATAGAGGGTATATTATTAGAAAATTAGAATTTTAAAAATAACACAAAAAAAAAAAACTAAAACAAATTAGAAATCTGGAGCAAATTCTACCTTGAAAACACGCCTTTGTGCCGAGCACCAGCATGAACCAACTTGTAATGCTCTGTTATCTGAAGATTACCCCAGTGAGATATTTCCACTTCACGCACAAGCTCCTCAACAACAGCAAATGGATTGTTATTCTCATAATGAATAATTATCGGAGAAAATGAATAAGGAGGATGATCTTCATATGGCCCGTACTTTAGCTCTGTACCAGCACGGTTAGTGGGTTCCACTCTTGTAAATGATTCCACTTTTGCACTTGGTGTCTTAATAAAAGTTTCTTGCTGCTTAATATGGTAGGGTGATAATATTATGGCACTATCACGGTAATATACCAACTGCGATTCTGATTGGCTTATCTCAGCCGGAAATGGTTCTAAAGAATGTGTAAATATATAGAGCACTTCAAGAGTAGCAGTTTCACCAGAATTTAGAGGATTGAGCAAATATATGGAAAAGTATTTAGTTCCATTTGGCGCATCAGGTTGCTCTGTTGGCTTTACTTCAAGAGGAACATAAGTTTTCTTCTTCCGCTTTCCTGTAGCTGCTTGCGCTTTGACCACTGCTAGATGATCAACTTGAGTAGGTGGGAAAGCAAGAAGGATTTCAGAAGCAGCTGTCGTCCCAGTATTCTCAACCTGTAAAACCCATTCTCATATAATATGTGCATTCTGTATGATGACGATGTGAGTCTATCATTACACAAGATACCACTTAAAACATATATGACTTTCGAGCAACTGAGTGGACATCAAACATAAAACTCAGCCAAGGGATAATGAACAAATGTGAATGTTCAACAACAAGGGTGGAAACAAACATAAGAATTTCATCCGCGTTTCAACAACAAAACAGCATCTTACTAAATAAGTAAATAATTGAATAAATTTCATTCTTATGGCACAAATATCATGGATGCACTTGCAATTCAAACAAGTATTTACCTTCAAAGTCAAGAAGACCCTAACAATCTGTGAAGTCAAGTCAATCTGTATTCATCATCATCACCAAAAAAAAAAAAAAATCAGTTCAAAGAACATCCAACAAAATCTGATAATCACCTACTAAAAAACACCAACATAATCTAATTTATACAAAATCAAAGCAAGGTGCTTTCTATCAAAACTTTGCTCTTTTATTACTTTATTTTACTTTGCTTTAATCACCATTGAATAAGAATAACTTTACACATCTAATAACGAATATTAATGGTGAATAAATTGCTAAATATACTGAATTCCCCACCACCAAGCAAAATACATTACCAAGAAAACACCTAAATTTCATCAACAACATCAAAACCCTAAATTAAAAATGCCAATTTTATCTCATTCTTTAAACCCTAAACTCCAAAATTGAACCTTGATTTCAAATATTTTTTTTAAAAAATTGACAAATTTAAAAAATCAGTAAACAAAAAAAGCCGCAATGAAAAACTGAATCGTAAATTCCAATAAAAGAATAGAATTTGAAAGAATTATGACATGATAGAAGCGATCTGCATGATCAATTGATTGAATTTTAAAAAAAGAAACAGAAAGAGAGAGATTAGATTACTCTACGCTCAGCGTTGAGGATTTGGATCTGTTGATGAGAGAAAGCTGTGGAGAGAAATGAGAGAGCTACAACTACTAGGATTACTAGTGTAGCTCTGAGTGTGAGCAAAGGTGCCATGGCTCTTCTCTTCTCTTCTCTGTGTTTTTAGTTGACCGCCCCCTCCAAATGTTCGGTGCAGAGACTCAAAGTCTTCTTCAAGCCTTACTGGCCTCGCTCCGCAGCTGGGAGCCTGGGACTTACCAAAAGACACTGAAGAAAAAAAAAAAAAGGAAAGTTTCATTAATCATCCCTTAATTTTTATTCAATTTTAATTTGGTTCCTAAAGATTTTCTTAAACTTTATTTTAGTCCATTTGAGAACATCAATACTAAGGTTGTTAACAACATAAGCTGCTCGTAAGCTATTTAGAATTCGACTCGATAAAAATCTATTCGAGTTCATGTATTGAAACTCGTTTAATAAATAAATTGAGCTCAAATTATGTAACGTTCAGCTCATGAAACTCGTAAATAAGGTCAAATAAAAAACTCATGAATACCAAGTAGTATAATGAGCTTGACTCGAGTTTGGCTTGATTATAATGTATCAAGTCCGAGCTAGTCAAAACTTGACTCAATTTTAATTTTTATTCAATTTTAATTTGCTCCTTAAAAATTTCTTAAAATTTATTTTAGTCCCGTCTAAGAACATATATACCTATAATATTTTATAATATCGAAAATCTATAAGATTTTTAAACTCGTTGTAATCGAAGTGGCTAAATTTAAATTACTTAAAAATGCCTTGTAAATGGTTAAAAATGAAAAAACACAAGTAAAAGCTGGAGATTTAAACAAACCTAAAAATTGAAAATCGAAAATTGAAAAACTGCAAGACATTATAGAGATTCACTGAAAGAACCAGAAAAATAGTTTATAACCAAAGTTTGAATGAATAAAATATATTATGATAAATGAAATTGAAAAGTAAAACTAAAATTGAAGACTAAATTTATTGTTGAATGATGAATGTCAATCTCCTCCAAACCTACAAACACAAGAGAAAACCTTGGATGAGCCTAGGATCTCTGATCCGTAGGTTCTCCGATCCGTAGGTTCTCCGATGCTTAAGTTAGAGAAAGTCTATTCAATATGATTTAATAATAAAATATATGAGCCTATATATAGGCATAAGAAGGACATACCTAGTCCTATTCAGATTTGTATCATAAAAGTCCTAATTCCTTACCAATTAGGTCTCCTTAACCTTGTTGATCAGAGTCCTTTCAGGACTTATATTCGTGGATATGGGAACATGATAATTCTCATATTTATCAGATATCCCCCTCCAATGGTATCAAATATTTATGTTCAAAAAAGCGCTCTGCTAGTTTTCATAATTTCATATCTCTGCAGATTTGCATGTGAAGGCCATTCATTGAGAAGGATATTTATTTAGCATCGGAGTATCGAACCTTAAGGAGGCTCACATGTTGTGAACCTGAAGGGATTCATATATTTTCATTGAACCGAGAGAGGTTCGTATGTATTGACCTCGTGAGAGGTTCATTTTCATTGACCTCGTGAGAGGTTCGTTTTCATTGAACCGAAAGAGGTTCGTATGTATTAACCTCATAAGAGGTTCATTTTCATTGAACCGAGAGAGGTTTGTATGTATTGACCTCGTAAGAGGTTCATTTTTATTGAACCGAGAGAGGTTCGTATGTATTGACCTCGTAAGAGGTCCATTTTCATTGAATCCGAGAGAGGTTCGTATGTATTGACCTCGTAAGAGGTTCATTTTTATTGAACCAAGAGAGGTTCGTATGTATTAACCTCGTAAGAGATTCGTTTGCATTGAACTGAGAGAGGTTCGTATGTATTGACACCGTGAGAGGTTCATTTGCATTGAACCGAGAGAGGTTCGTATGAGAGATTCGTTTGCATTGAACCGAGAGAGGTTCGTATGTATTGACCTCATGAGAGGTTCATTTATATTGAACCGAGGGAGGTTCGTATGTATTGACCTCATAAGAGGTTCATTTTCATTGAACCGAGAGAGGTTCGTATGTATTGACCTCATAAGAGGTTCATTTGCATTGAACCGAGAGAGGTTCATATGTATTGACCTCGTAAGAGGTTCATTTTTATTGAACCGAGAGAGGTTCGTATGTATTGACCTCGTAAGAGGTTCGTTTATTTAGATAATGAAAGGTTTCTTTTTTATAGAACTTTCACGTGTCAATATAACTACTTAAGTCTCTTCATTTTTCGAGACGTCGTATCATTTTCTCCGTTCCTTGAATACCCTTTCCTTACTGAAATATGGGTAAATCAACCGTCAAGGGTATGTAGGGAATAGTTAAAATTTTCTCCTCTTTATAAACCCTTCCAAAGTCATTTTCATTGCCACTTTAACTTTTTATCACTTCTCTCTCTAAAGCTCTGCCTTCTCTCTAGACTCTCCAGGCGATCTGCTTCTCTAGCGTTTGAAAGCTTCAAAGGTTATTTCTGCTTTCCCTCATTTTTTCTGATCTTTTCCTTTATTTGTTATTATTAGTTTTTAATATGGCCCCTAGGGTTCCCTTAGATCCATCCGAGTTTACCCCCTCACTTCCTAAAGAAGTTATTCAGAAATGTAGGAAAAAATATAATATCCCTATTGAATATAAGTTTTTCCAAGCCACCGATCATGTTAGGGCTCACCACAACCCTGATAGAGATAGGAAGTGGAACATGATAGTTATCTATTTAGATCAACTGTAAGGGGGTCTTCGGTTTCCTCTAGATCACTTTTTGATTTTATTCTTTCGAGCCTATAACCTTGCCCCGGGTCAATTATACCCGAATGGATATAGATTCCTTACAGCCTTCTGTGAACTTATTCGTTCGTATGGTCGCGAACCCACAGTTCAGATGCATCGCTATATATTTTCTTTGATAAAGAAGAAAGGTGATCTTACCTATTCGATGTCTAGTATTCCTGGCTTCGGCTTATTTAAAAAGTTGCCTGATATTAGTGGAGATTGGAGAAGTAAATTTTTCTTTATTCAACATGAAACTGCTTTCCAACAAATACATGTGTCATGGTCAAACGAGCTTTAAGCAGTGAGATGATCAACAGATTTTATAGAGGAGACTGATCTTACCTTACTGGCGGATCTCCACTATCGGTGTTCCACTGTATTTCCTTCTGCACACACTTATATGGAATGATTTATATATAGACACGAGCATGATGCCGGTCTTTATGATATTATAACTGAAGTTCCAGAATCCAAAGGTACATATTTAATTTTTCCTTTTTTATTGTGTAGATGGCTGATTTTCTTGGTGATTTTATGGAAGATATTATCAATATTGTAGATGAATCTGCTGAGGTTGCTACCAATCCTACTGTGGCCAACCTTACTGTTCCTCCAATCAGCATCAAGGATTACAAAGTTCCATTCTCGCCTCCCAGTGCTCCCAAGAAAGCCGAGGCTTCTATCAAGCAAAAGGGGAAACGAGCAAAGGGTTCAGAGGGAACTTACAAAACTGCTACTGAGGAAGGGGATATTCATTTTAAACGTCCGAGATTGGAATGATGTCCCAATCTAGCATCTTGGTTTAAGAAGAAAATTGGAGATCCGAGTGTCTGCAATCCCCTAGTTCGTGATTATCTTTCGGAGTGTTATCGCCTCAAGAAGGATATGCTCCGCTGGGAGGCTACTGATGAAAATGATTTGAAGAGTCAAATTATTTTAAGCATGATGGAGGTATTCTATTTTCAACTTCCTCCGTGCATTTGATTATTTTAATCGTATACCTAACGGGCTCTATCTTTCAGGCACTTCAAGGGGTATTGCGGATGGATAACATTCGTTATATTCATAAAAGCAAGCACAACCTTTCTATCCAAAAAATGAACGAGCTGGCTATCGAGTACGAGAGCGATCTCCATAAAGCCAAAGAGATTTTTCAGACTGTGCTGGTAGAGCGTGATAGTGCCCTCTCAAGTTTAGAAATTGAGAAGAAGGAGAATATAGATCTCTAAAGCTCTGTTTTCTGATTGAGTTCAACCGTAACTGAATAAGACATAATTATTATTGCTTACAAATAGGAGGTTCACCAATTAAAAGAGGCTCAGGCAAATGAGAAGAAGGGCTTTCAGGGCTTAACATCAGATTTTGTGCAATCCATAAAATCAGAATGCCAGCGACTGGTGTTTCTGCATCATTCCGATTTCAATTTTACCCCAATTCAAAGGATTTCTCTTCACGACTTGAGTGAAGTAATTCATAGAGAAAAGGCAGTGTCTAATATTGTGGAGAGTCACTCGACCGCTCTAGCTGGGGATGTTGACCCTACTGCCGAAGTAGCTACGACTTTAACTTTTGCTGGGGGTCCTCCTGCTGGTGGAAGTAGTACTCCTGCTTCACTAAAGGAATAATTTATTTATAGCCTTCTTCTTTCTCGCCCTTATGAGGCAATTTTTGTACTAAATATTTTCGGATTAATGAAAATATCCTTTTCTGCTGTTCGGTTGTATAATTTTATTTTGAGAAGACCTTGACTTTTTTATATTTGTAACTCGCTTATTTTGGTGCGAGTGTATCCAATGTTTGGGGGTAAAGCTTGTCTTCGAGCGCATAAACTCCCCGGTATGAGTAGCCTTATTTTTATTGTTTGTAAGTATAAAGACTTGAGTTTAATTACTCTGTTTCATCTTTATTTGATTTGAATATGGTTATTCATTTTGTTTGCGAGTTTATGGACTCGTCTTAATTGTTATGAGTGTAGTTACTCGTTTAGTTTACGAGTATATATACTCGTCTTAATTGTTACGGGTGTAGTTACTCATTTTATTTGTGAGTATATGGACTCGTCTTAATTATTACGAGTGTAGTTACTCATTTTATTTGTGAGCATATGGACTCGTCTTAATTATTACGAGTGTAGTTTATTCATTTTGTTTGCGAGTCTATGGACTCGTCTTTATTGTTATGAGTGTAGTTTACTCATTTTGTTTGCGAGTATATGGACTCGTCTTAATTATTACGAGTATAGTTTACTCATTTTATTTGCGAGTATATGGACTCGTCTTAATTGTTACGAGTATAGTTTACTCATTTTGTTTGCGAGTCTATGAACTCGTCTTAATTGCACTTCCGAGTATCAAAGTTCTTTATTTCTTTTTTGAGAATAATATTGGGATGGTATTTCCCTTTTACAGTTCTATAGATGCTTACTAGTAATATTTCTATAAGCTTTCTATATTCCAATATCTTGGGATGATATTTTTCTTCGAGTCTTCTAGTCTATATGCCCTTTTTTCAGTTGCTTCGACAACTTGGTATGGCCCTTCCCAATTGGGATCTAATTTTTCTGTTCCTGCGTTGCCTTTCCCTATTTCTGCTTTTCGTAAGACAAAGTCTCCTACTTTGAAAGCCCTTATCCGGACTCTTCTGTTGAAATAGCGGGCAACCTGTTGTCGTCTAGCTTCTACTATAGCTGCAGCCTGTTATCTTCTTTCTTCGAGCATATCCAATGACATTCTACAATCTTTTGCATTCTCTGTTTCTTTCAGGTCTCTATCGACTCTATATAATGGAGAGCCTATTTCAATAGGGATTACTGTATCCATCCCATAAGCCAATCGAAAGGGCGAATCACCTGTTCCACTTCTTGGAGTGGTGCGGTATGCCCAAATGACGTTGTACAGTTCATCGGCCCAATCTCCTTTCTTATTATCAAGACACTTTTTGATGCCTTATAAAATGGTTCGATTGGAGACCTCCGTTTATCCGTTAGTTTGCGAGTGGGCTACGGAAGTGAACTGCAGCTTTATTCTGAGTTCAGAATAAAATTGTTTGAATTTTAAGTTGTTGAACTGTTTCCCATTATCTGTGATGAGTGTGTTTGGAATTCCAAATCTGCATATTATTTCCTTATAGAAGAAATTACAGATTATTGCTTCTGTTATCGTTGAGACTGCCTCAACTTCTATCCATTTTATGAAGTGATCAATCGTAACTATTATGAATTTTTTCTATCCCGGAGCGATTGGGAAAGGTCCAAGAATGTCCATTCCCCATATGGCAAAGGGCCATGGGCTTCCAATGGGATTCTGGATCTGGGCTGGTGTATGTACCAGTTGTGAATATCTTTGATATTTATCACAACTTTGTGCTAATTTTTGTGCATCCTGGGACATTGTAGGCCAGTAATATCCTTGCAATAGAGCTTTCTTAACTAAAGTGGCCTTGGCTTCATGGGCTCCGCATATTTCTTCATGTATTTATTGAAGGATGTAATTTCCTTCTTCAGTTGAAACACACTTACTCCATGGATGGCTAAATGATCTTCTGTATAGATTTCCATTGTGGAGTGAGTATTGAGCAGCTTTTAGGCGGATTTTCTTTGCCTGGTTCCTATCATCAGGGAGTTTTCCTGTTTCAAGGTATTCAGCAATAGGTTTTATCCACTCGACCATTTCAGATGTAGTTAGGACTTCATTCTCCTCCGTAGAAGGTATAGCAATTTCTTCCTTAAGGAGGAGGTGTTGGAACATAGGTTCATTTTCTGCTGCTGATTTAGCTATGCTATTAACTTTATTTTTTATTCTTGGGATTTAGAGAAATATCCATTGTGTACCATTTTCTTCAATCCTGCGTAGGAGTGATTGAGCTTTGTTCGCATATTTGATCATATTCGTATCTTTCGTTTCATACATTCCTTTTAGCTGGTTTACTACAAGTTGAGAATTGCAGAGTATTTGGAGGCTTTCTGCTCGTACCTCATTTGCCAGCTTTAATCCAATGATCAGGGCTTCGTATTCTGCCGCATTATTTGTGGCAGCGTATATTATTCTGACGGCATATTCAATTCTAATTTTTTCCGGGCCTATTAGGATTATTCTGGCTCTCGAACCTTATTTGCTTGATGCCCCATCAATGTACATTTGCTATAGATTCTTTTCATTGCTAAGTTTCACAATTTCAGTCATTTTTTATATGAAATCAAACAATATTTGTGCTTTGATTATTGTTCGAGGTTCGTATGATATGTCATGTTCGCCCAATTGTACTGACCATTGGACGAGTCTTCTGGATGTTTCCGGTCTTTGCAAGATTTTTCTTAGTGGTTGATTCATTCGTATCACTATCCTGTAGGCTTGAAAATAGTGTCGAAGCTTCCTAGCTGTATGCACTAGGGCCAGTGCTAATTTATCCATCTTTGGATAACGGATTTCTGCTCCTCTAAGGACCTTGCTTACATAATAAATGGGGTTTTGCTCTCATTGATCTTCTCGGATAAGTACCGATGCTAGGGATTCATTTCCCACTGATAGATATAGGTACAATGTTTCTCCTGGTATTGGTCTACTCAACAGAGGTGGAGATGTTAGGAATTTTTTGATATCTTCAAATGCTTTTTGACAGTCGGCATTCCATTCGAATTTTTTGACATTCTTCATTGCCTTAAAGAAGGGAAGGCATTTTCTTGCCAAGCAGGACATGAATCTTCCTAACGTGGTGATTCATCCGTTTAATTTTTGTAATTCATTCAGTATTGTTGGAGGCTTCATGTTAATGAGCACTTCCATTTTTTCTGGATTGGCTTCGATTCCTCTCTGTGAGATCATAAAACCTAGGAATTTTCCTACTTTTACCTCGAACACATATTTGTCTGGGTTGAGTTTAACCTTATATTCGTCTAGTGTTTCCAGGACTCGTTCTAAATCTGTAGAATGGTCCTCTTCTGTTCAGCTTTTGACGATTAGGTCGTCTATATATACTTCGATGGTTTTGCCAATATCTTTCTTAAAAATAAAGTTCATGAACCTCTGGTATGTAGCACATGCATTCTTGAGTCCGAAGGGCATAACATTATAACAGTACAACCCTTGGTGAGTTATGAATGATGTTTTTTCTTGATCCTCTCTTTTCATAAGGATCTGGTGATATCCTTGGGCAGCGTCCATGAAGCTATACATTCCATGGCACGCCGTTGAGTCAACCAACTGGTCAATGGTTGGCAAAGAATAACTATCCTTGGGGCAAGCTTTGTTTAGATCTGTGTAATCTACGCACATCCTATACTTTCCATTTAGTTTTTGGACGAGCACAACATTTGCCAACCATTCAGGATGTGTAACTTCTCGTATGAATCTCGCTTCTAGGAGCTTTGATGTTTCGGATGATATGATCTTTTGCCGCTCTATTACAAAATTGCGCTTCTTCTGTATTACTAGTTTAATACAGGGATCAATGTTCAGGCTATGAGCCACTACTTTTGAATCAATTCCTTCTATTTTTGATGCTTTTGTGGTAAAAGTGCCCAAGTGGTTTTGCAATACTCGCTCTAATTTTTCTTTTGCTTGGTCTAGTATCTCACCACCAATTTTTATAATTTTGCCGTTTGTCAACTTCATTTTTTTCAATTCTTTTACCAGTTCTAGTTTTATACTCTATCTTTCGATTTCCATGTTAGATTCAATGGGAAAGGCTTCCAACTCATCCTTGGTAGCCAATTGGTAGCACTATTTGGCTATTTCCTAGTCTCATTTGATCGTAATAACTCACCCTTGAATTGGTATTTTCATTATCAAGTATCTAATACTTGTTATGACATTGGTTTCCCATAAGATTGGTCTTCCGATGACTCCGTTATAGGCCAGTCTTGTATCTACAATGTTGAATAGTGCTTTCACTATAAGATGCTCTTGGGAGTCTCGTTCTCCCAATTATATGCTCAATTCGACACTTCCCATTAGTTTGATGGTTCCCCCGTAAAAGCTGGTTATGGGTTTCAGTTCTACTGACAAACCTCTCATTGCTCGGAAGGCTTCCCAAGTTAACACGTTAACTGCACTTTTGTCATCTACAAGCATCCTCCTTACAAGGTAATTTTTTATGTGCGTGTTAATGACTAGTGCGTCATTATGAGGTTGCTTGACGTGCAGTATATCTTCTGAGGTGATTGTGATCATTGGTATGGAAGAATTGGTTCATGCCGCATATATCTCTCTTCGTGGTCTTTTCTTGGCTTCTGATGATGATTCACCACCTATAATCATGTTTATGACTCCAGACACATCTCTGCGAGTCTTTTTTTGTGTCTTCCTCGTGTTCAGAATGAATATCCAAACTTCTAATTTGCTTTGAGAAGTCTTCCATGAACTTTCTCAAAAAGCCTGCTTTGACCAATCGTTCTATCTCAATTTTGAGGTCATGACATTCGTTTGTGTCATGACCGTGGTCTCGGTGGTATCTGTAATATCGATTTTTATCTCTTTTTCCTCCATAAAGTGGATTAAGCTTTCACGGAGTAGGTATATTAATACCTTTTTGTTTGATCTACATTAATATTTCTGATCTAGGAGCGTTAAAAGGAGCATATCTTTTATCGTTGCTCCTTTGTTTGCTGGAACCATATTCCCTTTTTAATTCTTTTTTCTCCTCTTTTCTTCTTGACCTCCTTTCATCGTCTCTTTTTTGTATGTCTCTTCTATCTTTGTCTAAGTCAATCAGCTTGGTTGCGATTGCCATTGCTTCTGAAAAAGTTTGGGGCTTCTTGGTCGTTATCTTATTTCTAAGATTCCTCAACTTAGTTCCAAATTTCAAAGCATCTACAGCTGATTCATTGCTTAAGTGCTTAATTTGCATAGCAATTTTGTTAAATCTATCAAGATAGCTTCGAAGTGTCTCGTTATCATCTTGTTTACAGAGTCGTAAATCGTTGATGCTCTTCTTTCGTGGGATATTGGTAATGAATCGAGTCTTGAATTGCTCGATTAACTCTTCAAAAGTGGCTATAGATTTTTTTGGTAATCTGTGGAACCATCTCTGAGCTGTGTTTGTCAGAGTTGTGGGGAAGACTCGGCACATGATTGCATCATTAACATTCTGCAACATCATCTTTATGCAAAATATTGAGACATGTACGACGAGATCACCTGATCCATCATATTGATTTAGAGGTGGGACCTTAAATTTTGACGGTATTAAGGTCGCCATTATGCTGTGAACGAATGGAGTATTTTCCATCTAATATGCATTCCTCTATCTCATCAGGTCCTGTACGAGCCTTGTGTAATACTTCTCGTAACTGACGATTGAAGTCAGTTCTCCTAGGAAAATTGGATTCCGATTCCTGCTCTGAATTGGATTCCTATCTCCTATTTCTGTTATCCCGTAGCTCCTTTCGTTCAGTTTGGAGTGGCAATCGATTGTCATTATTCACTCCTATTACTGGGACCGATCTGGGAGTGGATGTTCCCATAGCAAGTTCGTCATTTACTCCTTGAGAAAAGAGTGAAATTTATTATTATACAAACTGAAGCTGTGTGTTGAGGTTCTGAATTATTTGTTCTCTAGCTAATGGTGGTAGATTGAGTAGGACGGGAGTTTGACTTGTTCCGCCCATATTAGGTGGAGTTGAAAACTCCGAGAGGTTTGAAAAAAGAATGGTTGGAGTAGATCTGGACATATGCTGGAAAGGAGCATAATATGGAGGAGATATTCCGTAAGTTATTTCTGGTTGAGTAGTGATCGTTAATGGCAATGATTCCGATCTAAGAGATTGTGAATAATCGCCTTGAGAAGTTGTCGGATATGCTTGATTGATAACCAAGGTGCTGGTAGATGCTCCACTTTGGCTAGGTGGAGGATCTGAAGTGTTTGCCATGAATTAGTGTAGGAGATTTCGATGAATGTGGTTTGGAAAAACAAATTCACATTTTTCTTTCCCACAAACGGCGCTAATTGATGAATGTCAACCTCTTTCAAACCTACAAATACAAGAGAAAACCTTGGATGAGTCTAGGATCTCTGATCCGTAGGTTCTCCGATGCTTAAGTTAGAGAAAGTCTATTCAATATGATTTAATAATGAAAGATATGAGCCTATATATAGGCATAAAAAGGACATACCTAGTCCTATTCGGATTTGTATCATGAGAGTCCTAATTCCTTACCAATTAGGTCTCCTTAACCTTGTTGATCAGAGTCCTTTCAGGACTACGAATATAAGTCCTGAAAGGACTCTGATCAATAAGGTTAAGGAGACCTAATTAGTAAGGAATTAAGACTCTCATGATATAAATCCGAATAGGACTAGGTATGTCCTTCTTATGCCTATATATAGGCTCATATCTTTCATTATTAAATCATATTGAATAGACTTTCTCTAACTTAAGCATCAGAGAACCAACGGATTAGAGATCCTAGACTCATCCAAGGTTTTCTCTTGTGTTTGTAGG
>CATIWO010792498.1:0-10229 GCA_949673435.1 Macaranga tanarius | reverse complement strand
GGTCTTTGTTCACCTAAACACAAACCTAGAAAACCCATAAACACATCAAGAAAAGATGAGTACTCAGACTGATTTAGTGGATGTTAAGCAGACTGGCGAAGACTCCACAACAAACACCCTCGAAGATTTAACAACCAAGATGAAACAAATTTTGACTCAGACCCCGAAAGTAACACACGACAGTGCTGCCGCACAGATTGGAATCAAACTTGATGAAAAGAATTATGCCTTATGGTCTTAAGTTGTTGAGATGTATATCATAGGCAAAGACAAATTAGGTTACATAACAGGTGATTATTCACAACCTGATCCTACTAATCCAGCCTTTAAAAAATGGCAAACAGAGAATGCCATTGTGAAGGGATAGTTGATCAACTCAATGGACCCATCTTTGATTAGCAATTTTATTCGCTTTCCAACTGCCAAACAGGTATGGGATTCGATAGCTACCACATTCTTTGATGGAACAGATGCATCTCAAGTATATAATCTAAAGAGACGTGTGTCTAGAGTGAAACAAGACATGGGATCCATTGAAACATACTATAATACTCTCCAAAGTCTATGGAGGGAGATTGATTTTCACAGCCCCAACCCGATGTAATGTGCTAGAGATATAGAAAAATATAATACTCTTATACAAGAAGATAGAGTTTATATATTTCTAGATGGATTAAATGACATACTCAACAAGGTTCAAAGTGATGTATTACAGATGCAACCTTTTCCCACTGTCGAATAGGCCTATGGTTATATTCACAGAGAAGATATGAGACAATCAGTCATGTTAACAGGTACAAAAATATTTACGGCTGCGGTTATGGCATCTAAAAGTGTAAAAACTGGTCAATAATTACCTAAACTACAAATGGAGAAATAATGAGGGAAATTAAATGCTACTATGAAAAATAAAAGACAAACTGAAGGAGAAGGATGCTCACATTGTGGGAATATAAAACACACTCGTGACACTTGTTTCAAGTTACACGGGTACCCGGAATGGTGGAATGAACTCAAAGCAAAGAAACAAAAAGAAGTTGTAAGTGGAACAGGACGAGCGGCGATGGTAGAAGCTGAACCACACTTATCTCTTCTACCAATAGGTGACTCAAACAATTTTAGCAAACAAGGTAATGGCAGTTGTGCTTTTCGTGTATCAAATAAACACGACTATGATGGCTGGATAGTGGATTCAGGTGCGACGGACCACATGACTTTTTGTCAAAATGATTTCGTGGAAATCACAAGACCAAAATAGAGTAATATAGTCAATGCTAATGGAATTATATATCCAGTTACTGGAGCTGGAAAAGTGACTTTAACTCCATCACTTTCTATATCTAATACACTACTTGTGCCTTCTCTTTCAAATAAATTACTATCAGTAGGGCAAGTAATAGAAGAACTGAATTATGTAGCTCTAATGTATCCCTCTTTTTACTTATTTCAGGATATTCTCATGAAGAAGATCATTGGGCGTGGTACTAAGAAAGAGGGGTTATACTACATGGACGATTTCAGCTCAGCAATAGTCAATAATATTAGTCACTCATCTAACACCAAGAAAAAATAAATTGAGTTATGGCATCAATGACTGGGTCACCCGTCATTTGGTTATATGAAACACTTGTTTCCTAAATTTTTTTCAAATTTGAATTATTCAGACTTTAAATGTGATACTTGCATTTTGGCTAAAAGTCACCATGTACCGTTTCCTGTTAGTTCAAATAAAAGTGATGTTACTTTTGCTTTAATTCACTCAGATGTATGGGGACCCTCTCCTATTATATCTACCTCGGGTATGCATTGGTTTGTAACTTTTATGGATGACTGCACTCATATGACCTGGTTGTATTTGTTACAGCATAAGAATGAGGTCTTTAGTGTGTTTCACTCTTTTCATGCAATGGTTAAGAATCAATTCTCTACCAAAATTCAGATTCTTCGATCTGATAATAGAAGAGAATATATAAATCATGAGTTTTAGACTTACTTTCAACCATATGGACTACTTCATGAAACCTCTTGTACACATACGCCTCAACAAAATGGAGTGGCAGAGTGAAAGAATAGACACATACTTGAAACTGGACATGCACTTTTAATTGGGTCAAGGTTACCAAGTTGACATTGGGATGACGCTGTTGTAACTGCAGTGTACTTACTAAATCGGATGCCTTCAAGAGTTCTAGAGTTTAAAACCCCATTGAAAACTTTAGCTAATCATGTAACTTTACCGTCTGTATTACTTCTACCTCCATGTGTATTTGGATGTGTTGCATTTGTTCATCTACACAAAGATCAAAGATCTAAAATTGATCCCTGTGCTATTCGATGTGTCTTCTTGGGTTATGGTACAATAAAGAAGGGCTACCGCTATTGTGACCCTACCGCCAGGCGTACCTATATCACCATGGATGTCACTTTCTTGGAATCTGAGAGTTTTTACTCCTTGCCAGTATCAAATTCTTACCTTAATGGGGAGATATGGGAAGAACAAAATTGGTGGGAATGTTCAAGATATGAAGGAATGGGAAATGAAGAAAATAGTAAGGGTGGAGATGTGCTTGTTGAGGATGAAGTCATCCAAGAAATTATATCAGTTGCAAGTGCAAAAGAAAGAGCTGATATTCAAGAAATTATGGAGCACAAATCTGAATTAAGTAGTGAACAGACCCCTTTTTCTCATATTTATATACCCGACAATGAGAATCTTCTTGGGAATATCCATGAGGTAATCCCACATATATCACACTCTAGTGTTATTTTAGATACTCATGCTGGTTATCACTTACCTTTCAGGCATAATTGAGGAAAACCCCCAAATCGTTATTCTTCAGACATTGAAGGGAGCCAATCAAGATACCCTATTGCTAATCATGTGACAACAGAAAGGCTGTCTAATTCTCTTAAAGGTTTTGTACATAATCTATCAGCTCACCACATACCTTATGGAGTTCAAGAGGCATTAACAAACTTGAAATGGCTTTAAGCAATTGAAGATGAGATGGAAGCACTATGTAAAAACTGGATATGGGACCTTGTACGGTTACCAAAGGGGAAGAAAATGGTTAGGTGCAAATGGGTATTCTCTATCAAGTATAAGGCTGATGGGAATATTGAAAGATATAAGGCAAGATTGGTAGCAAAGGGATACACTCAGACATATGATGTTGACTATTAAGAGACCTTTTCTCCAGTAGCAAAGCTTAATACCGTTAGAGTATTAATATCTCTAGCAGCAAACCTTGATTGGCCTCTACATCAATTTGATGTAAAAAATTCTTTTCTATATGGAGATCTTGAAGAGGAAGTTTACATGGATGTTCCACCGGGTTACACCATGACTCCTCATAATGAGGTTGTGTGTAAGTTAAAACGAGCTTTGTATGGACTAAAGCAATTACCTCGTGCATGGTTTGGTCGCTTTAGCCTAGCAATGAGAAAATATAGGTTTTATCAAAGTAACTCTAATCATTCTCTTTTCTTAAAGCAACGATAAGGGAAGGTAACAACTCTCATAATCTACATGGATGACATGATAATCACAGGAGATAATGAAGAAGAAATCTCTAAGCTTCAAAAGTAATTGAGCTCTGAATTTGAAATGAAGAATCTAGGAGGGTTGAAATGTTTTTTGGGAATAGAAGTAGCCAGGTCAAGACAAGGAATATTTCTCTCCTAGAGAAAATATGTATTAGATTTATTGGTTGAAGTAGGGATGATGGATTGTAGACAAGCGGAGACATCGATTGTTCAGAACCTCAAGCTTGGAGAATATCTAGATCAAGTACTGACTAATAAAGAGAGATACCAACATCTGGTGGGAAAGCTTATTTATTTATCTCATACTCAACCAGATATCACATACGCAGTCGGTGTAGTGAGCCAGTTCATGCACAATCCTAGTAAAGATCATAAGGGGGTGGTAGTTCGAATTCTTCGCTACTTAAAATCTGCCCCAGGAAGAGGGCTGTTATTTTCTAAGAATAATCATCTTAATATTGATGGGTACACTGACATAGATTGGGCAGGAGATGTGTCAGATAGGAGATCGACTTCTGGATATTTCACGTTTGTGGGTGGAAATCTAGTTACTTGGAGAAGCAAAAAGCAGAAAGTGGTGGCATTGTCTAGTGCTGAAGCAGAGTTTAGAGGGATATCTAAGGGATTGTGTGAGTTGCTTTGGCTCAAAAGGCTGTTAAGTGAAGTCGGGTTTGGCCCTACCTCTGAAATGAGATTATTTTGTGATAATAAAACAGCAATTGCAATTGCTCAAAATCCAGTCCAACGTGATCGTACGAAGCATATTGAGGTGGATAGGCATTTCATTAAACAAAACCTTGAGGCAAGAATCAGTAAGTTTCCTTTTGTTAGATCAGAAGACCAGCTTGCAGATATGTTGAAGAAAGCTGTTTCAAGCAAAAGTTTCCACAGCTCACCAGACAAGTTAGGCATTAGAGATATCTTCGCACCAACTTGAGGGGGAGTGTTGACGTGAGCTGTATATTTTCTATATAAGAATATTTGGTACTACATGAGCTGTATATCTTATATCGGAAGGATATTAGGTGCCTTAAATTTAGCCTAGTTTTTAGCTTATTTTCTAAATTAGCTCTTATCATCTCTGTATAAATATGTAGTATTTGCACAGCAGAAATATAAGAAAAAACGTTCTTCCTTTCATTCCATATCTCTTCATCTATGTTTTATCAATATATATATATATATGGAAAACATTTGGTGTCACTAGCAGCGACATCGCTACTAGTGACAATTGACAAAAATACACCTGTATTATTTTATAATTACATAAATAATAAATTAATTAGTTATAAGATATGAATTTTTAAATTAGGACACAACGGGTTCACCCGTTCCCCTTTTAGATTTCAGAATTTTATCAATTTAATTAATTATTTAATTAAAATAAGTATTTTTAGATTATTATATAATTTTTTTAATTTATAAAACTTAGGAATAAAAATGTAATTTAGACAAAAAAGTTGTCTTTTATGCGCCATACATATATACATATATATATATATATATATATATATATATATGTATATATATATATGCAGCCAAAAGAAATGCAACAGTTGTTGAAAGCTGTACCTGTTGTTAATGCCAACAGTTGGAGCACAGTTGTTAGCTCTGTAATGCCAGAAGTCAAAAGAAATGCAATGCAATATAGTTTACCATAGCCATTGTCTATTTCTTTCTTTTATTATTTGCTTCGCCAACCAGATTTTTTCCCCTTGTATACTCTTGAAAATCGTATATTATAATTCTGTGATACGAATGATAATATAACTAACTTAGATTAATACCTACCAAAGAAACATGCTGGTACATAAGTTGCTTTATTGGAAAAAAATGTCTCTTCACATATTAATATTAGATAATTGACTACCTGGGGACCTGCCATTATGGTGTAAGACAATATTTTCTTGTGTTTATAACAGAAAATTTTTTTATTGTCTTATTTTATTGACAAGTGAACATAAATAGCTTTATTTGGAAGAATGTATTATGAGTTGTTATATTGATATTGGCCTCATTATGTTAATAAATAGAGAAACAATAGAAACATATGTAAGAAAATTTTATATAAAATATATATTTGGAATAAGTAAATTTTATATTTAACAGGTAGTTTAATCTAGTAGTTATATAACATCTTTTTAAAAGTAATATCGAGTTCTCTTGCCAATTTTTCTAAATACTCAAAGAAAAAAATATTTTATTTTTTTTAAATATTATGAATTTAAATATTCCATTTTAATGTTAGAGTTGTTATGCTTTTTATTTTTTTTCTTTTCTTCAAACGAGTAGTACTTAATTTTAAGAGGGAATTAAATTTTTTTCCCCACACTTTTAGTGGTGGGTGGAAACTAATTTTTGTTGAGGTGTAACAACTATTTTTCAACTAAATATTTTTATTTTCTTCTTATAAAAATTTTCAAAATATTAATTGTGAAATTAGTTTGTGGTTTAAAATGTACTTTTATATGTTAAGTACAGTGCAATGTTAAATTGATAATTCGTTAAATTTATAAAATAATATATTATGAAAAAAAAAATCTTTAAAGGCCCATTTAATACATAAACTAATAATTTTTAATATATTAATACAAATAAATATGCTGAAAGTTAAGTAGACTAGTGATAAAACTCGCTTCAAAGTATATATAGGTCAAGAGTTCGAATCTTACCTCCCCTTCCCAATTAAAAAAAAAAAAATACAAATAAATATGGTATTATATTTTTATAAAATATGACTCAATATTATTTGCTTTTACTTAAAATTAAAGTCATGTTGAATCATATCTCTAAATTTCGTATCCCATTCATTTGATGTGTTTTTTTTTTTTGGAGAATATGTGTTGTTTTGTTATGTAAAAGAAATTGTTCAATATTATTGTTACTTTGGGTGTTTAGAGAGGTTATTTAGTAATTTATCAACTAATTAATAATTTTTTTTCAGTTCCAAGGTTATTAGTTTAGAGAGGTTTTACTGTAGTCAAATCCCTTTAATCACTATTTCGACAGTCGTTAAAAAATAAAAAAAAAATGCACAAAAAGTTTAAAAGTGCCTTTTTTTTTTCTTCCTACTACATATATAGAAAATAAAGTAGTATGGTTGTTGTGCAAATTGTTTTATGAAACAGCAAAGGGACAAAAATGAATAATTAAACATATTCTTCCAACAAAATAAAATGTATCTATTGCATTATAATTCATTAACAAAGTTTACTAAGGTGGCATTTACTTCTATAAATCCAACAACATAATCCAATAAAATTTTGTGAAAAACTTGCTTGCAGTAGAACAAGGTAAAGTCATTGAAGAAGTACCATCTTTTATATCAAAGACATGAAAATATCTCTCACCCGGAACGTTGAAATATATCGAATTTCTGATAACTCCGGAGTTGTCAAATTCTGATTCTGCTACCACCTTGTATGCAATGCCTTGGTCTTTGGAAAGGAAAATACTAATATCTCCAATATCATCAATTTGCAACCATTTTTGCGTCATAAAATCAAAGCTATAAATTATGAAATCATATACTCTTTCATGGTATCCAAAACAAATTTTTTGCACTAATAAGAGTTCACCACAAGAATCGATTATGTAATTTCTAGAATGAGGTATATACGGATGATTTAGTAATGATGATTCATCCGTAATTAATGGCATGAATTGCAGTTGGAAGTCCTCATCAAAAGTAATGATCACCAAAGTTTTTGCATTGTTTGTTAGACAATATAATTTGCCTTCCAACATAGCAAATGATGGTGCATCAAATAAGCCAAGATCAACATCTAGCTCTTGTTTGATGTATTTTTGATTATCAGCTTGGCAAAAGCAAATAACAAGAAAACTTTCATCCACGAATAGAACATGAGGAGTAGATGTAGATTGTGATGAAAATAAAAAGCATTGTCCAGATTGCCAATGCCAACGATAATGCCAATTGAATGGTGGAAGCTTAATATTTTCTGAAGTAATGAGGTTAAAAAGATTATGCTTCCAACTTCCGTAATCTTGTAACACCATCCATCCATTAGAGCAACAAATAATATGCTTATTTTTCACCTCTGGAATAATTTTTCTGTGATATTTATTTTTAGATAAACTGAAAAATATTAGTTTTTCTTCTTTTTTTTGACGAAGAATAAGCCAAGGGTATAATGGAGGAATTAATTGATTTACATTATTCTTTTCCCTTTCTTCTTCCATAGCTTCTCTTCGAATAACCTATAAATAATGATAATAAAAAAAGACAGTATATAAGAAAAGATACGAATTAATTAAATGAAAATGCTAGATGCCTAGCGACGAGACATCTAGCGGGGTGAATTATCATTTTGCCCCCATGTTACAAGGGAGAAAATATTTTTGAGAGGCAAAAATGTAATTTATCGTGTCAAATTACATTTTTACCTCACTATTTATCTCCCCTGTAAAATAAGGGGACAATGTCTCGCCGTGAGACATCTAGCATGATCCTTAATTAAAATACCACGCAGCGTGATGGCCTTAAAAGACTCTGCTCTCAAATTTATAATGCATTGTCCAAAGGGCTTCAATATCTACCCAGTCTAGTACTGACCCTCAGGGTATTTGGACACCAAATGCAAGTATATCCAAAATTCTTTTGGCAGCTTCTAGTTAATCATACAAAACCCAAATGGATCCCTTGCCATATGAAAACTAAAAGTAGTTGCTTTCAACACAAGTTGATTCCATCGCCATTAACAATTTAAGTCCTAATAGTTGAAATATAAGAACTTATGAAGTATAATTAATCCAAATAGTTAATGCTTGCTTTCAAACATAAATTCAAAGATCAAAGTGATGATGAAGACGGATCTTTTATTTTTAACATTATCACAATATTAATGATGGCAACATGTGGACTACAAAAATCATATTCCTGGATTGACTGACCTAAAAATTGATAAGGTGAAACTCAATACTCGAGTGTCAACGATGTGAAATAATAATCAGAATAATAAATAAAAAAATTATTGGAACACCAAAAATTCAAATTTTTTTTTTGAAAATTAATCTCAGTCAATAATGCTTCACTCCAACCTTAATCACATGCCTTGCTGTGAAATAATAATGAGAACAATAAATTTAAAACAATTTATTGAAACATTGAAAATTCTAATCTAAACTGCGTTCATAAGTATTTTTTTTTTTTTTGGAAAATTTAAAGAAAAAAATTTTGAAACTTACCCGTTGGTTTTACACTTCAAGTTGGTTATTATACTTCTTCCCTTCCCTTCTTTTAATCACAAACGCAAGGTTTTGTGCGTGTGTCTGTTAGGTTCTTCCAAAACCCTTTATATATAGAGATATGATGAACCATTTTCCTCATTGGCTTTGGATTACCTCAAGAAAGAGCCAAATTTGAACACCAATCAAAATTAAATAAATCAAAAAAAGAAGAAAAAAAAACCTAAAGTGACTAGGAATTGATGAGGACACAATACACGCCCGTGTAGCATTTGATACGCCCGTGTCTTAGATGCTGAAGAATGGACAGAGAGGTACACGTCATAAGGTACAGCCATGTAAGGAACCGTGTTTTGCACTGCCGTATTTTTATATTGCAAACACGCCTGTGTCTTTTGGAACACACCCGTATTTCGCGTGCTGGCAGGGGATACGAATTTTAATAAGTTATTTTGTTTGTTTGGGATTCTATTTAATTATTCATGTTTTAGCCTTTTATTGCCTAGACTATAAATAGTTAATGTTAGGGTTTGTAGATCTTAACTTTTCAATTATTATTATTATCAAATCAAGCTATTTTGCTTATTTCTTCTCTGGATTGAGAATTGTCTCTAGATTGAGATTGTTAATCTCTGGATTGAGATTGTGGTTCCTCTTTAATAATCAACATGTTTGATTATCGGGCTACACGCTGCATCAGGTGGTATCAGAGCAGGTTTTCCCTAATCAATGGCTAACCTTGATCGTGGTAATGATGGCAACTAATCCCATGATGGTGATCAGGGATTGTAGGCTGTTTGGAGAGTAATCGAAGAACAACAACAAAATACCCAAAATATAACCCAACTATTGGAAGCAATGCAAACCCAATTGCAGGCTATGTTGAGGGTTACCGAACAAGGGCATAGGAATGATGATGGTGAAGAAAGCATAAGATTTTGCCCTGTCAGACCCGTTGTTGATCCCATTCCCAATAATCAGAGGAGGCCAGCCAGAGTATATGATGACACGTTTGATGATGAGGCTGACTTCGGGAATATGGCACATGCAGGGAATATGGCGCCTGCGCATGGAGGATTTGGTGGCAGATGACAATGGCAACCAAATTACAGATGGGATGACGAGTACAAACTAAAGGTAGATATTCCTAACATCAGTGGGGATCTTGATATAGAGGGTTTTCTTGATTGGTTGACTGAAGTAGATAGGTTCTTTGATTATATTGAGTTGCCCGAGGAGAGGAAGGTGAAATTTGTTGCCTATCGGTTGAAAAGGGGAGCATCGGTTTAGTGGGAAAGGTTGAGAGAGACAAGGACGAGAGAGGGTCGTGCTCTGGTTCAGACTTGGAGGAGGATGAGACAATTATTGAGGGGTAGATTTTTACCTCCAGACTATGAACAATATCTTTTCCATGCTTATCAGAGATGTACTCAGGGAATGAGGAGTGTAACTGAGTATAATGCAGAGTTCATGCG
>CATIWO010792327.1:0-26736 GCA_949673435.1 Macaranga tanarius | reverse complement strand
TAAAATATTTAAATGAATAAAAATTTATATATTGTATATCTCAAATTAAATTATTAATATATTAAAATTGCGAGCCGGTTCGCGAGCTCTTATTCGAGCTTGTTCACGAGCTTTTACGAGCCGAACTTTGCATAGTTTGAGCTCTGCTCGTTTATTAAACGAGTTTCAATATACGAGCTCGAACGAGCTTTTAACGAGCCGAGCGCCGAGCTGCTCGCAAACGGCTCTGTTCGTTTACACCCCTACCAAAGACTAAACCTATTCATTATTTATTTACCTATATAATCTAATTTCAAAATTAGTTTGGTGCTACCATCAAGTCAATTCTAACAGACAATGGAACATAATTCATAAACCATAACTTTAAAAAATTTCTTTCTAAAAGTGGTATTATGCATTAAAAAATATATGTCTATACTCCACAACAAAATGGAATTGTGGAAAGAAAGCATAAGCATCTTTTACAAGCAGCAAGAGCACTAATAATCCAATCACATTTACCAAACAAATTCTGGGGATGTTTTATACTAATGGCCACTCATATTATAAATCGATTACCTACTAAAACTCTTCATTAGAAGATACCATTTGAAATTTTATTCAATAAAACCCCTAATTACTCTAACATTAAAGTCTTTGGCTACTCATATTTTGCAACAAATACTATGCCACATAAGTTAAAATTTGATCAGTGAGCTTTTAAACGTGTTTTCATTGGCTATAGCTCAAGTCAAAAGGCTTACAAGGTCTTTGATGTTTAAACAAACTCTATTTATATATCACGAGATGTAGTTTTTCATGAAAATATTTTTCTATATCATTAAGAAAAATTACATGATTTTGAAAATATAGACATTCCTTTACCTATTTCAGCATCATGAACGTGTACACACAAATGATATATAGAATTCAGAAAATATTGACATATCTTTAATAGTAAATTCCTCTCATTCCACACACGTAAATCATGTCATCTCTGCATCCAACCTTATTGAACACATCTTTAAGATCAGATATAGCACAAGATCAAGAACTAAACCTACATGGCTTAAAGACCATGGCACTAATACAACTTACTTTCCTATCAAGAATGTTGGGGTTAAATATACCAGTGGTCACTAAATTTTGCACTTATTTCATTTTGGGTACTAAACTTTAATTTAGTTCATAAAGGTAACCCAACTTTAATTTTATTTTATCCGGTGGTCACCCGATGCCGGAAGTTGAATATTCTTAGAATATTCTGAGAATTTTGGTGATTGAAATGAAATCAATCAAAGTTTAGTACCCAAAATAAAACAAGTGCAAAGTTTGATGACTACCAATACATTTAACGACCGGAATATTCTCAGAATATTCGGCTTCCGGCATCAGGTGACCACCGTATAAAATAAAATTAAAGTTTGGTTACCTCTATGAACCAAATTAAAGTTCAGCCCAAAATGAAACAAGTACAAAGTTTAGTGACCACCGATATATTTAACCCCAAGAATGTTGCCAACACCTATGAGTCTAATCAGGTTAGAGCCCCTACTAATTATATGCCACCAACCTATCCCTTTTGCAAGACATTTATACTTTCCTCTACATACTTAACCTTTTTGGCAAATGTATCAAATATTCGAGAGCCCGCTACTTACACTCAAGCCAGTACTGATGCTTGTTAGGTTGAGGCTATAAATAAAAAGTTAGCAGCATTGGAATAAAATACACTTGGGAGCTCACTCAGTTATTAGAAGGTAAGAAGGCAATAGGGTGTAAATGGGTGTACAAAATCAAGTTGCATCCTGATGGAACCATTGATAAACATAAGGCCAAATTAGTGGCGAAAGGATACTACCAAATTGAAAGTATCGACCTAATAGATTTTCAATGAGGGTTCTATAGTTAGTTCTCTTTACAGCCATTACATATTTTTTATTTATAACTAATTATTTTTAAAGTAGTATTTGTTTTATAATAAATAGTAATTTTCATAGTTTTTAAATATAAAAAAAAATCATTTTAATTATTTATCTTATTTTTTTTATAAAATATTGATAACAAACGCACACATATATATTTTACGATCCAAAGTTATTTAGGTAGATTTACACCATTTGATATTTTTATAAAAGAGTATATAAATAAAACTAAAAGAATCTGAGTTTTTATTTTCTGAAAATTATTTAATTAATATATTTACATTACTTTTTTATTAATTTGTGAATTTATTACTTCTCGATTAATTTAATGGGTGAATTCAAATTTATCTTATTATTGAAATGATTTTGGTCCTTAAAAAAACAAATTTGAATTTAGTAGAAATAATAAAAAAAAAATAATAGCTAAATTGACATAAATTTTATGTTATGGATATAACTGAACATTCAGCTAAAATTTAAAGATAAACTAGATCATTTTTCCTTTAATTAAAATTTTAAAATATAATATTTTTATAGTTTTAGAATTAAATTGGAAATTTTGATTTTAAGAATAGACTAATGATATTTTTTATATAACTTATATAATTTAATTTCAAAAAAAAAAATTAGAACTTAAAAGGTACAAATAATAAACCTTTAGAACTGGAAATATTATTATTTTATTATGAAAATAATTGAATTTTAGAAAAATAATTTTAAAATATAACTATATTCTCAGTATTAAATGTTTTTTATTATCACATTTAAGTTTTAAATAATATTTTCATAATCAAGTCTTATTAATTTTTAAAAAGTTCAATATTAGTCCTATCCATCATATAAACACCTAAATAATGCTTCATTAGTCAAAACACAAAATTGAACTTTCTAATTTTTCAATTCTAAAGCTACAAAACAATATATATTTTTATATTTTTAACTAAATGATAATAATTTTAGTTTCTATTTATAACTTATTTTTAATTTTAATTATTTTATGATAACCATATAATCTATCAAATTATATTAAAAATAAAAATGTCAAAGAAAAGTGACAGGTTTTTTTTATTAAATCAATTATATTCTAGTGACTTAATTTGTTTTTTTACTTATTTAATTTGTATGTTATTTTTTTTTAACATTATGAATGTAACATTCATAAACAAGGAGAGCATACGGAGATTTTGTGGAACAGTATTCTCAGCTGAAGCAAGAACTATTGTTCCCAATATCATCTCCTAGAAGAGGATAACCAACACCAACTAAGATACATAAGAATCACAACCATCTTAGGGATTCTAACCTTGAGAACCACTTAAAGTCAATACTCAGTATATGACTTAGGATGAGAGATGATTTAAAATAACCAGAAAAACAAAAAATAAAAAGAGCCAACTTGTCTCCTGGGGCTAGATCGAAGTAGTTGAGGCTACATCTGTTGACTTCGCCTCAAAGCTTGCTATACCGTCAATGGTAATTTCTGCTGTTGATGGACCCGATGCAGCATGCTGGGATAGAAGTTCAACTTGAACTTCCCTTTTGATGAAGAACAATCAAAACAAAAGAACATGGTAGAGCAATCCAAACTAAAAAGCTAAGATCTGCCATATTTGATAAACGTTGAAGAACAATCAAAGCAAAAAAACTCATATTTGATGAAGATCTTTGTTCTTTCTTCCTTATCTGATCCATTTGGCTGCTCTTCCTGATGATTAGCCTGAGACTTCCTTGTCATCTCCTTCCTTTTGAATTTACGGATTCTTCGATCCAGTTCTTTATTATCTAGATCTGAGGATTAAGCAACAAAAACTAAAAATTACATACAAAAAAAGTATTTAAGAGATAAACCCTCTCTAAATTGAGTTTAATCTCATAACTTAGCTAATATATAAATAAAAAAAAAAATTTAGGGTGTTTGGGTGAATTTTGGCTAAAAGATAGCCAAAACCCACCCATCCACCATTGTTGCAAACTGGAGAAACAAAACGAAGAAGAAGATGGAGAGGTTGGTGAAGAAAGAGGAGAGATGTTATTTGCTATCAATGCTATCAATCTTAATTTTTATGTTATTTTTATCATCATATAATGAGAATTGTGATGATTGATAAAATAAAATTTACTTTGTAAAAAATAAAGTAACTATACAAACCATATAGCATGTAAAATCATTAACCAAAGAAATACATTCAGTTACTTGGTTGTTCTCGCATATGTAATAAAATAATTCAGTTAAATATATGTTTTTCATGAATTTTTGTTTTTTTGAAACTAATTAAGTTTAATAATAATTCAAAAATCTTACTCCAACTATAATATGAATAAAAATAATTAAGTTTATGCAAAAACTTATTCTTCAATGATTTATTTTTTAAAATTATATATTTAAGAAAATAGATCAATGATTACTTGATTAATTTTATTTATTATTAAAAATATACAGTAATAATTTAAGAAAATATTATTAATGGTCATTATTTTTTATTTTTGTGATATATTTTGATGGATTATATATTTAGTGTGAACATAAGTAAATGTAAAAAAAAAGAAATATTCATTTAAAATGTTAAAATATCATACACTTGTAGTTGTAGAATTAAATTATAGAAAAATATTCAATTTTAAAGATTGACAAATAAAAAATTATCTCAGTAATTTTAAAAATTAGAACTTCTTATGTATGGTAAGTTATAAAATTTTTAAAAATATAAACTAACTATATTCAATTAATAAAGAAAAAATATTATTATGATATCCTTAATCTAATAAAACAAACTTCATAATAATTGAAAATAAATAGTGGATATTATTAGGGGTAAGCACGGTTTTGAGTTGACCGAACTACAAATTGAATCAACCCAATTTAGTTTGGTTCGGTTTAATTTTTCAGTATTTTTAATTTTTTAGTACAGAATTTAAATTTGGTTCGGTTTAGTTTTGTATCTGGAAAAATTCGATTAACCTAAGTAACCGAGCTAACTGAATTTTTATTTTTTATTTTTATATTTTTTAAAATATATAATAATTTAATATAAAATACTAAAATAATTAATATTTTTTAAAATTTTAACTCGGTTCGGCCAGTTCGGTTTTTGGATTGACAATTTTAGTTCAGTTCGGTTTTTGAATTAGTTTGGTTCAATATTTAATTGATTCAGTTTAATTACTTCAGTTCGGTCAAAAATAATTCCCCAAAATTAATAAAACCGACCGAATGGACACCTAAATATTACTAATTAAGTTTGGTCGCCAAAAAAAATAAAGACATTTCATTAATAATAATAACGAAATGTTTGGCCGGCGTGCGTGACCAATTAAGTGGGTAGGTAAAATATGTGAGAATTGTTATTCTTTGCAAAAAGTAGCTATTGGTAGGTGCTCACATTTCATATAATATGACGACCTAAGAAAGACAAAAGACAAAGGCCAACCCAAGTGAACACAGATGTCTACATAAACCTACCACTAGATTTTGATTCCTGTTGTTTTGTTCAAAATGTGAAAGGTTTTTTCTAAAAAAAAAAAAGAAAAAGAAAAAAATGAGAATAAAAATACATATAGAAATAAAATAATGTTAATTAGGAAAAAAATTCTATATTCTTAATTCCTAGGCTAAGAAAACATATATAAAATTAGTTATGAATATGCATAATACGCATATTATAAATTTATATATATATTATTTGATTAATTTAAATAAAATAAAAATCATAAATTAATTAAGTAATTTTAAAAAGAGATAATGGTTAATTTGGAATCTCAATTACAATCTGAAATTGACATTAAACTACCAAGGTTTTTTTTTTTTTTTTTTTTCTGAATGGAATCGTTTTCTTTTAAAAATAGACTAAATCGGACCTTTTTTTGAAAACTTTCCACAATCATATTCGATAAATTACTGATTTTGTGAATATATGAAACATGCATCTAACAACTATTCAAATTGTTGTTAGTTGGTCTTTATGTGAATATATGAGGGTATGTTTACTTTCAGATAATTATTTTCTATTTTCAATTTTCAATTTTCAAAGAAAATAAAAACTTTTTTTTTTCATAGAAAATTTGTAAAACATGTTTACTTGTTAGAAATGAACGAAGTTTTCAGTTTTTAAATGAAAACATGGAGTTTTTAGTTTATAATTTTAATAAGGAAAATTTAGAAAATAAAAAAAACTTGTTTTCCACTTTTCTTATAAAATTAAAAAAATAGCAAAAATACATTTCAAGTGAAATTTTTTATGAAAATACTCAAAGTAAATACAAATTCATATTTTCTATTTTTATGTTGAAAAATTTTCTAAAAAACTGAAGTAATTTTCTGAAAGTAAACACATCATGAGTTTTTCTATAAGTTTTGATACAAAAGAGATGGCATATTAGTTAGCAAATTTCTACTTTGAGTTATTCTATCCACACACAATAAATTTCATTTTTAAGTATCTTTTTTTTTTTTTCTAAAATGAAATAATAAAATTTTTTCTCATTATCTTTATTATTTGAAATAATAATTTTTTAATATTAAAAAATATCATTTTATATGATTACATACTAAAAATATAAATTTTATAATCAAGTGATATAAATTTTATAAATTTTTTTTGTCAATTTTATTAATTAGTTAAAATACTTTTTTTAATCAACAGTTAAAATTAAAATTTTTTAAGCTACAAGACTTAATTGTAGGTTTTTTAAGAAAATTCAATTTAGTCAAATTTAAAAAAAAAAAAAAATTTCATTGAAAAAAAATATAGAAATCCAATATCGACTATGGTTTATAAGTCAAATTTGATCTTTTTGCCTTTTTAAAAAATGAGAACTCGATTATTATAGTTTTAACTTTTATATTTTTTTTTATAAGAATGACTAATTAAGTAGTTTTTAGAAAGTGAGAATTCATATCATTCTAGTTTTAGCTCTATGTTAGGAATGCCAATAGCACAAATTTAACTTAATATTTTTCAACTCGATATTTATGTATACAAATTTGCAAAGATTAAGAATTTTGTTTTACTAAATAAAAATTATCTTTAAATGTGATATTTTTGCATTTTTAATTTTTATTCTAAGTTCTAGATTTTATATATTTTTATTAATTATACTTTTTCTTTTATTGAATTATTTTTTGCCATTCTTACATTTTTATTTTAAATTTTAAACTTTTGTATTTCTTATAATAGTATTTTCTATTTTTAACTTACTCAATTATATAATTTTTAATGGCTATATTTATACTTTTTATATATTTATAAATATTTTCCTCATTTATTAATTATATATATTCACACCCAGTAATTTTCAGGTGAATGGAATGCCAACCTAGTATGTTCAATTGGTATTCCAGTTCATTAAAACTACTGCCACATGTTTGTTTTTAAAAAATTATTTTGAGAAAAATTTGACAAAATACAGACTGACATTTTAATAGCTATTAAATGGACTGAAACACTGAATCAACAAGATATTTCACTGTTAAGACTCCGTTTATTCGTGTAAAATATTCTTTTGAAAAATATTTTTTTGGACTGACATTTTAATGGCTATTATATGGACTGAAGTATTGAATCAACAAGATATTTCATTATTAAGACTTTGTTTGTTTGTATAAAATATTCTTTTGAAAAATATCTTTTTTGAAAATATTTTTTTTTATTTTCTAGTGTGTGGATTACCAAAAAAAACTAAAAAAAAAAAGTTATTAGTCAAAGGAAAGTAATTAAGAATGGAAAGTTATTTTCCAAAGTTTAAATACATATAAAATAAAGAGAAAAAAATCAAATACAATATTACCATTTCTATGTGATATTATATTATTTAATAAAAAAAATATATTGCAAACTAAATACTATAAATATTTTTCAATTGTTTTTGGTAAAAGGTGTTCTCTTGCCCCTAATGTTTATAGCCAGACACACATTCTGTGACACTCCTCCCCACCGGCACCCACGTCAATTAGATTCAAGGATAGTCTAACACCTATGGAGTGTCAGCGTGGGGAAGCGTCACTTCTAGGATACATAATCACTCTGACTCATCCAAATACATTTATGGGTTTAACGGCTTATTTGCTAACCATTCAAATCTCACAGTTATGCTAGCTATATAATACATCAACCATCATTCAAATAACATCATCAGATGGCAAGAAAATATAAACTTATCAAAAGAAAAGGGTTATGTACATATATATATAAACATAATAATATACATAAATATTGTTCAATGGAGAGGGGAGATACGGGGAGAGGGCTATCAAGAAATGTACAAATAATACACCAAAATATCAAAATAGCCCTACAAGCCCTAAATGGTGGTAGCCCAACTACCCCTAGGATGATCTGCCCATACATATGTATACCTAAAATAGCAGCTATCATCCTAAACACACATCCCTCATCCGGCAAAAAGGAAGATGGGTCAGCAGCAGTGGCTAAGTCCAAGATAAAGTGACTTGGACATCAGGGTCGGTCTCATGAAACACGATGATAATGGTTAAGTACCCATCCACAATTTCAAGTCTCCGAGTGCGGGTTCTGCATCGTAATGCTATCTGTGAGACCCGCAATACGTGGCCTTAAAACAACTCTAAACACATATCTAAAGGAATGTTATCCATAAAAGCATGGACACATAAAGATAGATGCCGTGCACATTCATATATTCATCATACATTGCATATATATATATATATATATATATATATATAAATGAGTGAAACAATAGGTGAAGTCAATGCATAATTTTTTTTTTAATAAGGTTGGGTTGCGCCAGAGGACTGGCGGTCCCTAGTCACTGGCGCTGGCCAGTGGCTGGTGGCAGCTAGGGGGACTGGCGCCCTCCAGTGGCTGGTGGCAGCCCCTCCCATGTTCTGTCCCGAAACCAGCTTAAACCGGCCCTATATGCATTGCACACATATGAAATATCTTGGACAATGTTTCTCACACAAAATGGCACAAACTACTCATCCAAAATATATACATAAACTCATCAAATCATAAAATTCACATGAACTCCACAAATTATACATATATATAACACAAGTCATTGTTTCAATGCACATCACATAGTGTAATCCCAACACACATTATATATAGCTATAACATTCACAACATCATCATAAAAATGCAAGTGATGCATGATGATGAGGATGGGAGTCGATTTCACTAAGCACACCTCAAGTCTCCGGAAGTCACTAACTAAGCTAGCCTCAAGCTCGGTCTAACTATTTCTTGAAAAATAGTTGCAAAGGGGTGAGCTTACGACTCAATAAGTAATTACCAATATAATTACACATATATCACTTCTCAAGAACTAATTAAGTGATATAATAATAACAATCTTATAAACTAAGTTCAAGTATGAACTATAGCTACAATTCCAATACACATCAATCATAAACACAACATATACAAAACATATACACAACATTTACAAGTTTAACTCATGTAATATCACATTTAACCACACTTTCATTCATAACACAACATAATTTAGTTTCCAGCCAGAACCACCTCACATGCACATTTCTCACAAATGGTCACATACACAGACTATCAGCCCAACTCAGTCCCAGTATCACATCCTTACATCCTCACATATAATTTATCGGGTAGCTATTCGCCTGGCTCAACTTACCTATCTCATAAGTCATATTTTCATATGTGACCACTACTGGAACTATCCGCCCAGCTCAGTTCCAGAATTCACAATCAGTGAAGGCTATCTGCCTGGCTCAGCCCCACTATCTCATATATTTCTTACCATCATCGATCAATTCACATGAATATGTACCATTCTCATTCAATAATCATATTCACTTCACACCTTATTCAATCAATCAATTCAACATAATATAACATTCTCATACACAATCACGTATCAATGGCCATATCTCACTTCACATCATGCTCATTCACAATTCAACATTTTCACAAATCATATGTTGATTCATAACACATCATATAACTAGTTCAATTCATTCATCGTAATTTATTTCGCATATTCAAGAGAATTAATATATATATATATATATATATCATCATATTGATAATTACTTACTCAAGGTGCTTTAACTTCTTTAAAAAAGAAGCTCTCCTACTGATTGGTACCACCTCTATCCTTATCAATGCCTACACATAATTCATACATCAATACTATATAGCCACATGCTACTTGTATTAAAATGTAACTAAGTGCACTATATGCTCAGGATTCAATGTGTCCTAATCTCGTCTACATAAGTCCAAAAATCATGAAATTTATACTGAGGCTAACTAAATGAGTCTACAATAAATTTCAATTGGAATTTCTCTATTTGTACATGCATAAAATTAAATATGAATTTTTAAGTAAAACCAGCCAAAATAGAATTGATAGCATGAGTAAAATAATGTCAAGCTATTCCAGATAGTCTTAACAGTAAAATCAGTTCTGGCTCAAAACACTAAAGTTATAGAGGACACTCTGAAGTTTCCAGAACATCAAACCTTGCTCAAATAAGAGCTTTATAACTCTAGATATGGTCAAAATATTAAGACTAATACAAAACCAAAACAGAATCTGAATTACAACATCAAAACCTAGCTTCAATAAACCAAATTAAATGCAAGACTTACCAATTTGATGCTCTTTAAAGCTTCTAAACCTTCTAAAACTCCCCAAATTGACTACTAGATGAGTAGAGAATCATCACAGTCTCCCAAAACCTCTCAATTTCCCTCTTCTTCTTCCTCTCTACCAATTCTCTATACTCTAACTCAATATACACACACATATACTCACATAACACTCCCACCAATCATAAAATTCCATTTGCCCCTTAAAGTCTTCCTCCAATAAATGCTCAACTACAAACATAAATACATATTTATCTCTTCAATAAAATAATACTAATTTTCTTAATTAAATACTAACAAATATCACCACCAATCTCTACACACCCCTAATGAGTTGGGACAATTACATAAAACCCCACAACTTCCTATTGTGACAAATCAATCCAAACTTATCTTACAAAAAGGTCCCTCACTACCCACATGTAGATGCCAATAAAAAATTAATGCATGAACAGTGCATCTAAAAATATGGGTATTATAATTCTCACCTCCTTATAAAAATTTTATCCCTGAAATTTAATTACTCACCACTATTCAGGAATAAGTGTGGGTATTTATGTCTCATTTGTTCCTCTACCTCCCAAGTAGCTTCTCTAGGAGAATAATAACTCCACTTAACCTTCACTATCGGTATTTCCTTATTTCTTAATTGCTTCACCTTTTGATCCAGAATTTTCACTAGTTCTTCTATATAGGTTAGCGTCTCGGAAACTTCTATTTTCGGTTCTCGTACAATATGACTTAGATCTATTTGGTACCTCCCCAGCATGGACACATGAAATATATTATAGATAAAAGATAATTCTACTGGTAGTGCTAGTCTATATGCTAGTGGCCCGATTCTCTCTATAATCTCATAGGGTCCAATATATATCGGACTCAATTTTTCTTTGTCTACCAAATCTCAAGACCCCTTTCCATAGCAATACCTTTAAAAAGACCTTGTCTTCCACTTGATATTCCCTTTCTCTTCGATGTTGGTCCACGTAACTATTCTGTTGATCTTGCACTTCTTTGAGACTTTTATTTACTACTTGTATTTTGTCCGCTGTTTATTGAATCAACTCCGGCCCTTTTAGTTGTCTCAATCCCTCGACATCCCAACATACTGGACTTCGATATTTTCTCCCGTATAAAGCTTCATATGGAGCCATCTCAATATTAGAATGATAACCGTTGTTGTATGCAAACTCGATCAATGGTAGATGATCATCTTAGTTTCTTTTAAACTCAAATACACAAGCTCTCATCATGTCTTCTAGTGTTTGAATTGTCCTCTCTGATTATCCATATGTCTATGTATGAAAGGCCGTACTGAAATGCAATTTTATTCCTAAAGCTTGTTGCAAACTTCCCCCAAAATGCAAAATAAATCTAGGATTTTTGTCAGACATAATTGACAAAGGAACTCCATGTAATCTCACAATTTTTGCAACATCTAAAGAAGCTAACTTGTTTAGAGAATCACTCGTTTGAACCGGTAAGAAATGATCCGATTTTATTAATCTGTCTACTATTACCCACACGGCATCATGTTTTCGAAAGGTTCACGGTAACTCCACAATAAAATCTATTGTAATCTTCTCCCACTTCCATTCGAGAATCTTCAAAGGTTGTAACTTTCTGGCAGGTGCTTGATGTTCAGCTTTAACTTACTGACAAGTTAAATATCTTGCAATGAACTCTGCTACTTCTTTTCTCATTGTTGGGCACTAATAGTAAGGCTTCAAGTTTTGGTACATCTTGGTGCTACTTGGATGCATTGCATAAGGAGCAGAATGAGTTTCATCCATGATTTATTTCCTTAACTCTTCAATGTCCAGTACATACATTCAATTTTCCATCACCAACATACCATTCTTCGTGATCGCAAATTAAGAATTATTTCCAACTTCTACTTTTTCTTTCATCTTCTTTAAATACAGATCTTCCATTTGAGTATTTTGAATTTTATCTCTCAATGTTGGTCTAACTTATAAGGTAGCAAGTAAATGATTTCTCTCAATTTCAAGTATAGTATTCATTTTTCGCAATGCTGCTAGATTATCCATATTATAACCAATTATTCCAATAGATCATTCCACTATTTTTCGGCTCAACGCATCTGCTACCATATTTGCCTTCCCCGAATGATATTCAATCATACAGTGATAATATTTCAACAGTTCTATCCATCTTCTTTGCCTCAGGTTCAGTTCTTTCTAAGTAGGGATATATTTCAGACTTTTATGATCCGTAAAGATAGAAAATGTTTTCTCGTATAGGTAATGCCTCCAAGTCTTTAATGCATGCATAATAGCGGCTAATTCTAGATCATATATCAGGTAGTTCATCTCATGTGGTCTCAATTGCCTAGATGCATAGGCTATCACCCTTCCGGTTTGTATGAGCACACATCCTAATCCTTGCCTTAAAACATCGGTATATACCACATAATCACCACTTCCGGTTGGTAAAGCAAGTATAGGAGCCATAGTGAGGGCTTCCTTAAACCTCTCAAAACTATGTTGGCATTTCTCGTTCCGTTGAAAAAGAGCATTCTTTTTCAATAAAGTGGTCAAAGGTTTAGCAACTGTGGAAAAATCTTTTACAAATCTTCTATAATACCCAGTTAATCCCAAGAAACTTTTACTCTCTATCACATTTCTAGGAGGTTTCCACTCTTGAATAGCTTTAGTCTTCGAAGGATCAGGCTTTACTCCTTCTCTAGACACAATATGCCCAAGAAATGCTATTTTTTCCATCCAAAATTCGCATTTACTAAATTTAGCATACAACTGTTTCTCCCATAAAATTTATAAAACTACTCGAAGATGCTTTTTATATTCTTCCCGACTTGAAGAGTAGATTAGTATGTCATCAATAAAAATAATTATAGACTATTCTAAGTACGACTGAAATGTTTTGTTCATCAATAACATGAAGCTATTGGTGCGTTGGTCAACCCAAACAACATCACAAGAAATTCAAAATGCCCATATCTAGTTATGAATACAGTCTTAGGAATAGAAGCTTTTACTACCCTAAGTTTTCAATAACCAGATCTCAAATCTATCTTCAAAAATACGGAAGTATCTTTAAGTTGATCAAGCAAATCGTTAATTCTGGGCAAAGGATATTTATTCTTCACTGTTATTCTATTCAATTGCCTATAATTAATGTATAATCTCATGCTCCCATCTTTCTTATTCATAAATAATACCGGTGCTCCCCATGGTGAAATACTTAGTCTAACAAAACCTTTTCCTAACAGCTCCTCTAATTCCTTCTTCAATTCCTTAAGCTCTAATGGTGTCGTCTGATATGGTGCAATTATATTGGCGCTGCTCCCGGTACGATCTCAATTTCAAAATTCACTTCTTTATGTGGTGGCAATTCTAGTAACTCATCTAAAAACACATATGAGAATTCTTTAATAACAGGCACATCCATCACTCCCGGACTAACCTTTAACGTGTCAATGATGTTGGCCAAAAATGCCTCACACCCATCTTTAATCAGTTGAAAAGCCGTAGTAGCAGAAATCAAACATGCAGGGATGGCTTTTCTTTCTCCCACTAACACTAACTTTTCTTACCCCAAAGTCTCAATAGTCACTTTTTTGGTATAACAGTTCACAATGGCATGATGCTTAAATAGCCAATTCATTCCCAATATAACATCAAACTCTTCTAAATTAATTACTATTAAATCAACATGCAAAGTCTTACCCTCTATTTCTATAGGACAAGCTTTAACCACCATATTCATAATTATTGCACCCTCAGTAGGCATAGACACACACATATTATATCCTAATGCTTCAATGGTGCCATGTACTTTCAATGCAAACTCATAGGATATAAAGGAATATGTAGAACTAGGATCTATTAAAACATGTGTAGCATATCCAAGGATCATAAATGTACTCATGACCACATCCGGTGCAGCTAGAGCTTATTGTCTCGTGATGGCATACACCCTAGCTTGACCTTGTGCTTGCCTAATTGTTCCAGTTGTTGTAGAAGTGCCAACTTTACTCCCTCTTCCTCAACCTCTATCTCGGCTAATTTGGGGGTTGTTCTTTCTCACACTACTATGCCCCGATATTTGAGGTCCTTCAGCATTTCTTCTCGCTGGACAATCTCTGATAATATGTCCAAGTCAGCTACAGTAATAATAAATAATTACTCGTGACCCCCAGCATTCACCATAATAAAATCTGTCACACTTATGATATGTAGAGGCGGATACACTGCTCATCGATCTACCTCTCCCTCCATCTATTCTATTAATATGTGGTCTTCAAAATCCTTTACCAGAAACACTAATTGTTGATTGAGTAGGTCAACTTGACCCTCATCCTTGGAAACTACCTTGTTGGAAACCTGAACCCCTAAAAGATGATCCTCCCCCAGTTCTAAATGAAGAGGAAGGGGTAAATATGCCGGTAGTCTTCTTCTTTTTGGCTTCCACATCATTCCTTTCCAAAATAATTTCCTCTGCTCAGATTGTTGTTTCCAATAATTCTCTGTATGTGGTCCAACAATTCTTTGTATGTGGGTGGCTTCACCACTATCTTCTCTCGAATCTTAAGATTCAAGCCCCTCTCAAATTTGTTTCTCTTTAACTCATCCGTCGCTACCTCTTCAGGTGCATATTTGAATAGTCGTATGAATTGAACTTTATAGTCGGCCACTGATAACTCATCTTGCTTCAACTTAAGAAATTCAAGTTTCTTCTTATCTTTGTACACCACTGGTATATATTTATCTGTGAATTCCTTCAAAAAAATTTCCCACGTTATTGTCATTGGCACATCCCTACTTCCCGATACCGTATCCCACCAGTCTAAGGCATCTTGTTCAAATAACGATGCCGCATAACTGACCCTCTTCTCAGGATTGTATTCAAATCGATTCAACACTCTTTCGGTACTCCTCAACCATTCCTCAGCTACAATTGGGTTGGTAGTTCCTACAAAAGCTTTGTCACCTTGCTTTCTAATCTTTTCGTAATTCTTATCAAAAGTGCTCTCATTTGGTCTTTGAGTCATCTCCCTTATAACTTGTATAAATTCTTGCATGAAATGTGGGTAAGGAGCTTGTGGAAGAAGAGGTTGGGATTGGGCTTGCTCATGTTCACCTAACACGTGATAGGATATAGTCTATAAACAGACTCAGACGACTCTTCCGGGCTAATAGGAGGTGTTTGGCGTTCTTCCATCCTAATACATTCAACACCCATTAACTAGATGTCATCTTTAATATATGCATAATATGCTATGTATGTTATATATATATGCATCACATTCCATGTTCTGAGGGAATCTAATCTCTACTCTGATACCACTAAATGTGAGACTCACAACACATGACCTCAAAACAACCCCAAACACGTGTCCAAAGGAATGTTATCTATAAAAGCATGGATACATAAAGATAGATGCCATGCACATTCATGTATTCATCATACATTGTATATATATATATATAAATGAGTGAAACAATAGGTGAAGTCAATACATAAATTTTTTTTTAATAATATTGGGCTACGCTAGAGGACTAGCGCTCGCCAGTGGCTGGTGGCAACCTGGGGGACCGGTGCCCGCCAGCGGCTGGTGGCAACCCCTCCCCTGTTCTATCCCGAAACCAGCTTAAACCAGCCCTATATACATTACACACATATGAAATATCTTGGACAATGTTTCTCACATAAAATGGCACAAACTACTCATCCAAAATATATACATAAACTTATCAAATCACAAAATTCACATGAACTTCACAAATTATACATATATACAACATAAGTCATTGTTTCAATGCACATCATATAGTGCAATCCCAATACACATTACATATAGCTAAACTATTCACAACATCATCACAAAAATGCAAGTGATGCATGACGATGAGGATGAGAGTCGATTTCACCAAGCACACCTCGAGCCTCCGGAAGTCACTAACTAAGCTAGCCTCAAGCTCGATCTAACTATTTCCTGAAAAATAGTTCCAAAGGGATGAGCTTGCAACTCAATAAGTAATTACCAATATAATTACACATATATCACTTCTCAAGAACTAATTAAGTGATATAATAACAACAATCTTATAGACTAAGTTCAAGTATGAACTATAGCTGCAATTCCAACACACATCAATCATAAACACAACATATACAACACATATACACAATATATACATGCTTAACTCATGTAATATCACATTTAACCACACTTTCATTCACAACACAATATAATTTAGTTTCCGGCCGGAACCACCTCACGTGTGCATTTCTCACAAGTGGTCACATATTGAGACTATCCACTCGGTTCAGTCCCAGTCTCACATCCTCATATCCTTACATATAATTTATCGGGTAGCTATTCGCCTGGCTCAGCTTACCCATCTCATAAGTCATCTTTTCATATGTAACTACTACTGGAACTATCTGCCCGGCTCAGTTCAAGATTTCACAATCAGTGGAGGCTATCCGCCCAGCTTAGCCCTACTATCTCACATATTTCTCACCATCATCGATCAATTCACATGAATATGTACCATTCTCATTCAATAATCATATTCACTTCACACCTCATTCAATCAATCAATTCAACATAATATAACATTCTCATACACAATTACATATCAATGGCCATATCTTACTTCACATCATGCTCATTCACAATTCAGCATTTTCACAAATCATATGTTGATTCATAACACATCACATAACTGATTCAGTTCATTCATCATAATTTATTTCGCATATTCAAGAGAATTAACATTAAGGGTGAGCATCAGTCAGTTTCGGTCGGTTCCGTCAAAGAACCACCAAAACCGACCAAAACTGAACCAGGAAGAATTGTGACCAAAACCGAACCGAACTAGAGAAAAACCAAAGTTGACCGAACTGATTCGGTTCAGTTCGGTTAATTAATTTTATTTTTTAAATAAAATTTTTATTTTTTATTTTATTTATTATTTTATAATTTTTTAAGCTTTTTCTTTAATTATATAACTAAAAAAATATTTTTTATTTATAATTTTAATATTTATATATAATTTTTTCTAATTAATATAGTTTATTTAATATTTTTATAATAAATATATATGTGAGTCGGTCGGTTCGGTTGTTTTCAGTTTTTCAACTTGAAAACCGAAACTGAACCAAACCAGTCAGTTATATATTTTCAAAAATTGAAACTGAACTGAACCTATAGAACGATTCGGTTCAATTAATCAGTTTTTGGATTTTTTTGCTCAGCCCTAATTAACATATATATCATCATATTGATAAATACTTACTTAAGGTGCTTCAACTCCTTCAAAAGAGAAGCTCTCCTACTAATTGGTACCACCTCTATCCTTATCAATGCCTACACAAAATTCATATATCAATACCACATAGCCACATGCTACTTGTATTAAAATGCAACTAAGTGCACTATATGCTCAAGATTCAATGTGTCCCAATCTAGTCTACATAAGTCAAAAATTTATGAAATTTATACTGAGACTAACCAAATGAGTCTAAAATAAATTTCAATTGGAATTTCTCAATTTGGACATGCATAGAATTAAATATAGATTTTTGAGTAAAACCGGCTAAAACAGAGTTGATAGCATGAGTAAGAAAATGTCAAGCTGTGTCAGATAGTCTTAACAGTAAAATCAGCTCTAGCTTAAAACACAAAAGGTGTAGATTGAAATTTCCAGAGCATCAAACTATGCTTAAATCAGAGCTTTACAACTCTAAATATGGTCAAAATACTAAGACTAATGTAAAACCAAAACAAAATCCGAATTACAACATCAAAACCTAGCTTCAATAAACCAAATTAAATACAAGACTTATCAATTTGATGCTCCCAAAAGCTTTTAGACCTTCTAAAACTCCCCAAATTGATTACTAGATAAGTAGAGAATCATCACAATCTCCCAAAGCCTCTCAATTTTCTCTCTTCTTCTTCCTCTCTACCAATTCTCTACACTCTAACTCAACATACACACACATATACTCACATAACACTCCCACCAATCATAAAATTCCATTTGTCCCCCTAAAGTCTTCCTCCAATAAATGCCTAACTACAAACATAAATACATATTTATCTCTTCAATAAAATAATACTAATTTTCTTAATTAAATACTAACAAATATCACCACCAATATCTACACACCCCTAATGATTTAGGAAAATTACACAAAACCCCACAACTTCCTATTGTGATAAATCAATCCAAACTTATCTTACAAAAAGGTCACTCACTACCCACATGCACCTGCTAATAAAAAATTAATGCATGAACAGTGCATATAAAAATATGGGTGTTACACTATTAGCTCTGTGGTCACCTGAAATGATAAAACCGCATCCGGATCATGGCGAATATAATAGATAATCTCAGTCTCCTCCCTTAAAATATCTAACGTCTGGGAAACCCAGTGTATTGCCATTGAGCTGTACAACTATTTACAAGCGACTAAGCTAAAAGGAAAATAAATTTTACAAAGGGAGTGGTGAGCATTTACGTAGAAAATACCCAGTGAGCAGACTAAACTCTCAGAAATTTATACGTAAATCTCAAAGTAGAAATTATCATATTTTAATAAAATAGATTAAATAAACAAGTATTCAATAATATAATCAGCTATTTCCTTTTAAATAATCAAACAAATATATACATCAATCAAGAATTAATACTCTAATACAATATTTCAATTAGCCATATCAATATACTCGATATATTAATTATATTCAGTTAGGTTGCTATCAATGTGGTGGGTACCAATCAGAACATTGAAGGTTCAAGTCAGGTATGCATACTAATATAATAAAACCACTCAGATCAACCCCAAAGGCTTTTACAATCTCGAGCACTGTCCCAAAGATAGTAATTATACATCTCATAACTATGTATCCTAGATACAAAGAATAGCAATCTTACATGAGCTGCTGTATCCCAGACACAGTCTTACATCTCACCGAACCCTACCGTACCTCAGGTACGGTCTTACTACAACCTTTTTCTTTTAGTGTACATACACTCACAAAATAATCACATTTTCAATATACATAAATTGATATATTTACCAATCAATACTCTATATATTATAAAATATGTAAATTAGGTCATTAATATTTATGAATTATTAATTTTAAGGAGGTTATGTGTGTGTGTGTGTATATATATAATATATATGTTTTGTCACTGAGTACTTTTTCCTCATAATTCTCCTCAGTATTGCACATTTTATCTATTTCTCATCTCTCTCTTTCTTTTGTTTTTACACCAACAAATTATTTTCTTTTTAGTAACTGTATCTCATCAGTAGTTTCCCTTTTTATAAACATGTTCCTATACACCATGTCATGTTTAATACTTGTCCTCCTAACTATACTTGCATCTATAGGCCATCCATATCTTATAATAAAAATCTACTATGCGTCAAAAATTTGCTATAGTTTATTTTTGTATTTATTGTTAACTTATCAACTATTAACAATAAAACTTTAATGTTTCTTATCACAGAGGCGGCGCCTCTGTGGTAAACAGACGACGCCTTTATAGGTAAAGGGTGGCGCCTCTATGAGCTAATAGGGTGGTGCCTTAGTTGTTTAAATTTGCATAAGAGGCACCTCAGTGGGTGTAAGGGCGACGCCTCTGCCTATTTTAGAGGCAAACTGTATTTAAAAGTGAATTTGATGAGAATTGACTCACTATTTGAATTATAAATTATTTAAACCATGGGTTGTTTATGAGAAATCCTATTTTCTTGAGAATGCAATTTATTGGTAAAATGTGTTACTGATGTTTGGAAATAATTTAATAAATAAAGGGTTGTAGTAAGACCGTACCTAGAGTATGACAAGGTTCAATGAGATGTAAGACTGTGTCCGGGATACAGCGACTCATGTTATTTTATGTATCCGAGATATAGTGATATGAAATTTATGAAAGTCTTTGGGGCTACTTTGAGTGGTTTACGATAATAGTATGCATACCTGGCTCGAACCTTCAATGTGCTACTTAGAACCCACTACATTGACAGTAACCTGGATATATATTGTTTAAATGAATCAAATGAGATTTAATATACATATTTGAAATGCCTGTGGTTTGACTCTTTAGTTATAATTATGTTAAACCAATTTTACTCTATTGTATTTAACTGTTTATATTGATTGGTTTAAAATATTATTATTTTGAGATGCTTATCTATTTAGCTACCGAGAGTGTATTGTCTAGTATACTCACTAAGTGTTTCATATGGAAATACACACCACTCCCTTTGTAAAATTATTTTCTTTTCAGCCTAGCCGTTTGTACATATTTGTATAGTATATAGATGGTTATCTACTGGGTGGCTCAGACGTTAGATGTCGAGGGGAATGAGACTGAGATCATGTACCACATACGCCATGATCCAGACATAGATCTATCTTTTTGAGTAGCCGTGATTCCCATTGCGATCAAGTACCGTACGCACACGGTGAGGATCGATTTCTAAGATGGATGCTTGACGATTATCTCAGTCGTTTACGAGACCCAGTCAGGAGTCCGAGTCTCCTTGACTTGGACCTAGTTTCTGCTGTTGCTACTGGACACCTACTTTTTACCGGCCGAGGGATAAGAGATAGGATTGTAACCGCTGTTTTTGATTGTGTATTTAGGTGGCACATCCTAGCGTAGTTATACTACCTTCTTTTAGGGTTGATAGGGCTTTCTGATCTTTTGGTGTATTATTTTTTATATGTATTTTGATAGCCCTTTTTTCCTAGTTTTCCTCTCACCGCTGAACACTGATTATGTACATTATTCTGTTTATATATATGTACATTATGTTTCTAATATTAGTGTCCCATCGATGAGTTTATATTTCTTGCCATCTACAACATGTGTTTATTAGTGGATGTTATGAATGGTTTGATGTTGTTATTGTGAAATGAGCATGGTTAACAGATAAGCCAATGCCCATAGCAGAGCAGTTGAGATATAATCTTGTTTGGTACTATCTTAGAAGTGGCACCTTTCCATGCTGGACAGTCTAGGTTGTGTGCATGTCCGACGTGGGTGTCGATGGGAAGAGGTGTCACACATTCACCCTCTATGTTTTTCTTATATAATTAAACCAAATAATAGTAAAAAGCTTGAGAGTTAACCAAAATTTTGATTTATTTTTAAAAATATCTTTAGGTTGTATTTTGATCGTTAATTCTAGAGTATTTTACTTTGGTGAAATGCTTATTTAAGGATTCGGATTATGAATATTATCATACAATGGGTGATTTAAAATAATGAGGAGTTAAGGACATTTCGTTTCTAGCACAGAATTGAAAGATTGTTGTTACATTTTTATTTTCTAATTAGAAACGAAACATTTAATTACATTGCTAATATGATTTGCAATAAGCAATATAATAACAGTATGATTCCATTTCTAAAGTAATTGGAAACGGATTTATTAATATTAGAAATGCAATATTTTATTTCTAAATTCTCTTTTTCTTGTAGTGGCAATCTTATAAGTTTGGCACATTTTGTCAATTGATGACTCAAACACATCAACTTATTAGTAATAAAACTTATTGAAACTTTTAACACTATTTTAAGGTGTCATGTGATATTTTATAAGTTAAAATAAAGCTAGTTTATGCCTAGATTTAATAAAAAAAAATTTTAACACGTAAGATTTACTGCAATAAAATATTCAACTAAGTAATTGCTGCTGCTAATTATAGCAGAAGTCTGTAATGGACTGGATTCTCAGATCTCACATTAGTAGGTTAAGTGTTGTAAAAGAATATTTATAAATTATATTTTTAATAAAATTGATATATCAAAATTATCGATCTATAAATTAATAAGGTAAACTAACAAAATATGTTAAACGTAAGGTGTCATAAATGTACTAAGCCTTCTTTAATGATAACAGTTTTTAAGATGTGACTTAATACTACAGTTAGCAAATATCTTCATTCTTTTATTTTTTGTTGCTAACTAATTGTTTTTTTTTTTAACCAGTAAAATATAACTAATTGTGTTTGATATCATTATATTTGAGAGAATTTATTTAAAATGTATCATTTTAACTCTAAAATTGCTATTTTTTCAATTTCATAAATTAAATTGTAAAATTGATATTTGTATATGTGCATGATAGCCTAATAAAAGAAACCAAGGAGAAACATAAAAAAAAAAAAAAAGAAAGTCGAACTATTAGATGTTGAGTTGATGTTATTTAGAGATGCTTAAAGGCTTGATTTTCCTTAATTGTGAGTTTAACTATCCAAATAATACAAAGAATATATGGGGTGGAGATTTTTGCACTCCACCCATTTATTTTTGCACTCCTTATTTATTTTTTTGGAGTTGTAATTTACATAATTATCATTTGTTTAGAATGTTTATTTTATTTCATTAATTACCATTTCTAAACTAGCTTCTTTTTATTTTTTTAAATCTAAATTCACTATTTGATGTTTAATATTATAAATTTACTTGTGCTCAATATTATAAACTTACTTGTGCTCGAGTTTTTTTTTTTTTTTTGCATTAAAAAATTTATCATAATCATGTATTTTTTTTATGCATTTTTTTTACGTATGTAAATCATTCATCTAAAAAAAACTTTGTTTAAATCATTGTAAAACTTGTATCAATTATTAAAAAAAAAAAATATTTTTTACTTTTTAAGAATAGTTTTTTTAATACTATATTCACATTATTTTATTTTTGATTTTTCTTAACATAATTTTTTTAAAAATAATATAAAAATCAAATTACATGATTAAAAAAATTATTATAAAAATGTAAAAGTGTTGTAATTTTAATTTGAATGACAAGTGTTATAATATATTAATAATAGAAAGTAAATGCTATATTTTTATTTTATCAAATATATATATTTTTTTGTAATTTAATTTAATTAGGGTATGTGTTGATATATAATTACTCTAAATTACATACAATTAATTTTAGTTCTATTCATGAATGTTATTTTTATATGATAAATTATTGTTGAATTTTTATAATTGATATTTTTAATCATATAATTAATTTTTTATATTATTTTTTAAATGATGATAAAAAAAATAAAAAAACAAAGTTATGTGCATATGATATTGAAAAAAAACTCTTCATAGAAAATAAAAGATTTTCTATTTTTAACAATTAACGCAAATTTTACAATGATTTAAATAAATTAAAGTTAAAGAGTGCTTCTAAAGAATAGCTGATTATATTAAATTTTTTTAACGCAAAAAAAAAGTAAACTCAATTATACATAGTTTAGAATCTTAAGCATCAAATAATGAATTTTAATGAAAAATGAATTGTAGTTTAGTAACTATAATTAAGAAAAGAATAGACATTTATAAGAAAGGATAATTGTGTAATTTATATTTTCAAAAACCAAAAGAGGAGTGTTAAAATAAATAGGTAGAGTGTAAAAATCTCCACCCAATACATGGACGACAAATGTGCTCCTAGCTATAAACATTAAGGGTAAAAATGCTCCTTCGTGCAAATTTTTTTGGGTACGCATGGAATTACCGCGGAAAGTTTGTGTGTAATCATTGGATTTTCGTAGCGTAGGAATTAAATGTCGAAACAAAGGGTTGTGCATCAGTGGTACAGAAATTTAATGGGAAATCTATAAATACAACTAAGGCTTTGTTTTTTTGTGGAAAATATTTTTCCTAATTTTTTAGTTGTTGATTATAAAAAAATAAGTTATTAGTCAAAGGAAAATAACTTAAAAACATGGGATAATATCTTCCCATTCTAAAAAGGGAAGTTATTTTTCAAAGCTTAAATACCTATCAAATAAAAAGAGAGAAAAAAAATCAAATATAATGTTACCATTTCTATGTAACATTGTATTATTTAAGAAAAAAAACTATTATAAACTAAATATTATAAATATTTTTAATTATTTTTCTACTGTTGCGGCCAAATATCAAAAAATATTATTTTTTTTGAAAAATATTTTTTAGAGACAAAATATTTTCCTAAAAACAAACGGAGGCTAGGTTTTCATCAGTAGTGGGTGAAGTGGATAATGGCTTATGTTTCATCTGTAAAGTATATGATTACTGTTAATGGCGATGACAAAGGGCTAGTGGTGCATAGCGAAGGTTTCAGGCAAGGCGATCCACTTTAGTTGTATTTGTTCATCTTATGTGCCGAGGGGCTATCGTGTTTGATTAAGCAAGCGGAGAGGAATGGTCAGCTTCATGGTGTGAAGCTTTACCGTGGCTCGCCTACTATTTCTCATCTGCTCTTCGCAGATGACAGTTTTTTATTCTTCAAAAGTGTGGAGGATGAATGCTCTGTGATGATGAATTTATTGGTTGCCTATGATAGAGATTCGGGTCAGAGTGTGAATTTTGCCAAATCTGGAATTCTTTTTAGTAGTAATGTAAAGCCTAAAATCCAACAGTCTATCAAGAGTATTTTGGGAGTTGAAAATAGCTTGGACACCAGTAAATACTTGGGTCTCCCATCTCTGATTGGCCAGAAGAAGAGAAGTATTTTCAGCTACTTGTGGGACCGAACTTGGCAACGTCTGTTTGGCAGGTAAAATAGGTTGCTTTCTCAGGCTGGGAAGGAGGTTTTCATTAAATCGGTAGCCCAAGCTTTGCCTTCTTACTGTATGAATACTTTTTTGCTTCATATGTCATTATGTGAGGTGCTTCAATAGGTCATAAATTCCTTTTGGTGGGGAATGAAAGATTTGAGGCGGAGGAGGTTCATTGGGCATCTTGGGAAAAGCTTTGTTGGTGAAAAGAATTTGGTGGTATGGGGTTTCGACACCTGCACTCTTTTAATATAGCTATGCTAGGTAAACAGGTTTGGAATTTAATCCAGCAACTATGTGCTCTTGCTAGTCGTGTTCTCAGATCCAAATATTTCTCTAGAAAGACTATTTTTTAGCTCAGGTAGGAAGTAATCCGAGCTTCATTTGGCGGAGCATTTGGCAAACCATCGAGTTACTTAAAGGAGGTTTTAGGTGGCGGGTGGGAAAGCAGTCGAGTGTGAAGGTCTGAAGTGATCTATGGATTTCTAATTACAGGAAGGTTTTGCCTGAATCAATGGTTTGTGAGGGGTTGGAAGATAGAGTGGTGTCTGTTCTTTATACCCTAGGGAATAATGAATGGGATATTGAACTTCTCAAAGATATCTTTCAGTGATCTAATGTCGAGGCTATCATAAGCATTCCTGCGTGCCATAGTGAAGAGGAAGATATGCTAACGTGGCATTTTAATCGGCGTGGTGTGTATTCTGTTAAGTCAGGCTATAGATTTGTAGCTTCAAAACTGCTTCATAATGGTCAACTGCCTGTTTTTATTAATGGGAGTTCATTCTGACAGCTTAAGATTCCCCCAAAAGTCAAGTCTTTCATATGGAGAGCATGTATGAATTTCTAACCTACCAGAGATAGATTATTTGCTAAGAATATAAATGTTCCCAACCAGTGTGTCTTTTGTAACGAAGTGGGTGAACACTTACTACATTTATTTATTGATTGTAAGTATGTCGTTGAGTGTTGGAGGGCTGCAGACATAACATTAGTGAATGTTAATATAGAAACTTTTACTACTTGTTTTGCTAATATGATGCACAGTTATGATTGGCTTATGCAGGAAAAGATGTGTATGTTGATGTGGACTGTTTGGAAGTAGAGAAACAGTTTGTTATGGACTGAAAAGATGATACAACCTATTCACTGTGTGCGACTGTGCTTGGATTTTCTGAAGGCTTAGAAGTCTGCAAATCTTGTACCATCGGAGCAGGAATAAAGCACGTCAAATGGCAGGGTGATTCGATGGCTGAGTCCTGAAGTGGGGAAATTGAAAATAAATATGGATGCTGCTATTGACCGAGAAACAGGAACTGTGGGATATGGATGGGAGGTTCGAAATCATGATGGTGCAGCGTCTTACTGTGTGTCGAAGTAGGTTTATGGTCATTGATCGGCTAGGATTGCAGAAGCAATGTGTTTGAAGGAGGTGTTAAGCTGAATTCAGTATTTAGAGATGATGGACGTTGTTATTGAAAGTGATGCAAAAGTGGTAGTGGATAGTCTGCATGTGTGACACCCTTCCGATGTCACATACATGTATCCAAACCATGTAAAAGTTTAACATAAGTAATAAAATTTTCACTTTTAAAAAGATCTTTTGCTTATATAAGGTAAAATATATATTATACATAGTATTTAAGGTTACAAAA
>CATIWO010792302.1:0-22841 GCA_949673435.1 Macaranga tanarius | reverse complement strand
AACCAATTAGAGCCACCACACGCCATATACCCACACGTGGTTAGCACAGGTATGTAAGCAGTAACAAACTCTAACGAACCATATGTGGATGACCGTGTCGCCTCAGGTCGAAGGACCATATGCACCATTATGTCCAAGATTGTGATTGTTGACTTAAGTGAATATCCATGCAATCATAAATCTTACGTCATATGTTCGATCCACCCATCACATAAGTATCCACATGTCTATTCTGATATCTCATATCAAGTATCATGAGACTCACTACCTCCCACTATCGATATCACATACCGATCAAGGAAAATAGACACATGTGATAGTCTAGGGATTAATAGTACCCATATATTAATCCAATGACTATGAATATTTATAGCATATGTACCAAATAAGTTTATCACTCATATTATCAACTCTTGATAATAAACTCATTCAAGAAAATACTAAGGGTAAATACTCAAATAAACAAACACTTTAATTTAAATGAATATTTTATTACCAAAGGGATAAATATACAATGTCTACATACAATAATGGCCCTAGGGCACATCTATACTAATAATAAGATGGACCATATATATTGATTAAGATGGACCATGTATACTGATAAAGATGGACTTAGGATGGGGCTTTATTTAAAGAGTTTAAATAAGCCCATAAGTTGTTTAATTTGGTATGGAGTGGGCCTTCTCTAAGTGTAGAGAAGCCCATGTACCCATACCCTTAGCCTATATCCATTAAGTGTTAATGATATCAAGGCTAAGGTTATCCATGTAGCCAAACACAACCCACTCACTTATAAAGCAAAGCCATGCATATAGATTGAGTATGTGATACTCAATGTATCAAATGCATATAGCTTGAGTGTGAGACACTCAAGCTATAGCAATGCATGTGGCTTGAGTGTGAGACACTCAAGCTATGGCATTGCATGTGGCTTGATTATGAGATACTCAAGCTATTATCAAACTATTATTAAATTGGTTATAGTTGATAGTTAGTGGAGTGTGTAGAGACAACCAAGCCAACTAAGGCTAATGCACATTTTTTAGAGCAATTTGATATTCTAACAAAAGAGAGAAAAGGATTTAGAGTGTCTTCTTCCTTCTTCTTCTTCAAGTGTAGAGAATTCAAATATACACAAAAGTTGTGTGCTTTCAAGTTAAAGCCATTGTTGTATAAGAGTTGTACAAGTACAAATATATCATCCATTGGAGGTTGCATCCTTTTTCCATACATTCAAGCTTGGAGTGCCTATAATAAGCTCTTGGGTCAAATCAAAAAGAGATGCTTGTGGGTAGAGATTCACCATCCTTGAAGATCATCCTTGTGCAACTTGTGTATTTCAAGCTAGAAGCTTCATATTTGGGGAGCTTGGAGCTTGTAGATCAACATCATCCAAAGCTTATCAAGCGTGCTACCAACTTGGAATTTTGTAAGTGTTACCAAACCCTTAGTTGCTAGGTCTTGTATTGTGAATGCATGAATTGGTAGTTTGTTGATGTATTATGTTATCCTAGATGCATGTTTTGCTATGTATTTTCCATGTGATATGATCTATGGGCATGGATATGTTTTGTGTTTAATGCAAATGTTGCATGCAATCAAAATTTTTAAATTCCACACTTTTGATTGTTACATGATTACACATTCCTTCACTATTAGTGCCTAAAAAGGATGGAACGTGGCGTATATGTGTTGACTGTCGCACCGTCAATAAAATCACTATAAAGTACTGCCATCATGTACCTCATTTAGATGACATGTTGGATGAATTGAATGGTGCATAAATATTTTCTAAAATTGATTTAATGGTTGGGTATCATCAAATTAGAATGAAAATTGGTGATGAATGGAAAACTTCCTTTAAGATAAAATATGGGTTATATGAGTGGTTAGTCATGCCATTTAGTTTAACTAATGCTCCTAGTATGTTCATACGTTTAATGAACCATGTTTTAAGGGATTTTATAGGTAGATTTATTGTTGTCTATTTTGATGATATACTTGTGCATAATAAATCACTAGAGGACTATGTTATGCATGTTAGATCTATGTTTAGTGTTTTACGTGCACAAAAGTTGTATGCTAAGCTTGCTAAATGTACATTCTATATGCTTAAAGTTATATTTTTAGGTTATGTTGTTAATGAGCATGGTATAGAGGTGGATCATGACAAGGTTAAGGCTATTGAAACTTGGCCTACGCCTAAGAATGTCAGGGATGTTCGTAGTGTCCATGGCTTAGCTAGTTTTTATAGGCGCTTTGTGCGTAATTTTTCTAGCATAGCAGCCCCTTTGACAGAAGTAATTAAAAAGAATGTTGGATTTAGGTGGGGTAAAAAACAAGAAGATGCTTTTAACATACTGAAATCTAAATTAATTTGTGCACCTATTCTTGCTTTACCTAACTTTGATAAAATATTTGAGATTGACTGTGACGCTTCTGGAGTGGGAATTGGCGCTATCCTTATACAAGAGGGTAAGCCAATTGCATATTTTAGTGAAAAATTGAGTGGCACAACACTTAACTACCCGACATATGACAATGAGATATATGCCTTGGTAAGGGCACTGGAGACATGGCAACATTATCTATTGTCTAAGGAGTTTGTTATCCATACCGACCATGAGAGTTTGAAGCATTTGAAAGGTCAGAATAAACTTAACAAACGACTAGCTAAATGGAGTGAGTTTCTTGAATCCTTTCCTTATGTTATCAAATATAAACAAGGTAAGGAAAACATTATGGCTGATGCATTGTCAAGGATGTACGAGGCATCAGGCCGTGCAACATTCTATCTCAAAATCATCGTCGAAACACGCCCGTGTGTGAGCAAGCCCAGCCCGTGCGTGAGCAAGCCCAGCCCCGTGCAACAGACCATGCAGCATTCTGCCAGTTTATCACAATGACAACACGGCTATGTGTTCAGTGACACGCCCGTGTCTCGACAATTATACTTTATCCAATTTTTGTATTTAAATAGGAGTTTCTTTATGTTTTCTTTACTAATTAGGATTTGTGTCTAATTAAGAATATAGTTGTTTATTCCTAAAAAGTTATTTTGAAATCAATGTAGGTTTAGGATTACAAGTCTATAAATACTTGTAAAAATATTATTTTTCATAATAGATTGATATTGATTATTTTCAAATTCAAATTTGAATTTTCTTGAGTTCTTGCGAGACGAATTCAACCCTTTGATAATTAAAGTTTTTAGCCGTTAGATAGTTATTGTGTTCTAATTCTTTTCCGGTTTATACTAGATAGATCTTTGGACAACGGTTCTAATAGATTGTTACAGTTTCTAGTTGTTAGATAACTAGAGAATTGTATCATTTAATTATAGTCATTGACACATATTATAGGTATTAACATATAAGGATAATCAATTGTTGTAATTAAATAAAATTTTATCTAACACTTCTAATTTAATTTTTATAGATACAAAATTTGTATCATAGTAAGAACCCAAAAAACAAATAAATTGATGTTTGATACCCAATTTGAAATAAGGACTAAAATTTGGGTACCGTCCATGTTATATTAACATTATATTATAAAAAATGATAAAAACTAAAAATGATAGTTAATAGGTTGCTAACACATAATATAATTAAAACCACAAGTCCCAATATGACACAAAACAAAAACTTAAAAGTTAGAAAGTGTTTTTGTATTTTTTGTTCCTAGTATAAAATATAATTAATTCCGATAAATTTATATATAAATAATACATATTTTTTAAAAAAAAATTAGTTATCTTACTAATGAAATATATTTTAAATAATATTAAATAAATGAATAAAAACTTATAAATTATTGAAAAAATAAAATTGTAAAACCAACTGAATCGAATTCAGTTCGGTTAAATACTATCACTCGGTTCCGTTTTTATATCTAAAAAAATTCAATTATTCAGTGTTAATGTTTCACTTCAAAACCGAATCGGCCAGAAGATGCTCACCCCTTATGTATAATCTAATACGAAAAAATTTCCTTATTCATCATCTTATAAGAATTGCTACAACCAGCAAAAAACAAAATTTCTCTCCATCATACCCCAATACTACAGCCTGCGACTACTCCTAACCACTCAGGTCATTGCAAGCCGAACCAAACATCTATATAAAACTTTCAAAAAGTAATAATAATTTACTATATAATAGATTTAATGATTACAATGAGAACCTTTATTACAAGAGTTTTGACTATTCAACACTTCTTTAAAAAAAAAAAAAAAAAAAAAAAGGCAATTCAATAGAGGTTATCAATCTACTAGGTTGTATTTCCGCAGGAGATCTTACCAATCACATAGCAAGGCTCAAGCTCTGGATCAACTCCTACACCTGCATTAGACACCGAAAAAACAAAATTTGCTAACAAATAATCATCAAAACAATACTGCAATTTAGATTATGTTCTGAGAAAAGTACAAATAAGCGGAAACAAATCCAAACAAGAAATTTCAATATTGAGAAATAAGTAGATGGAAGTACAAGGAAACAAAGTAAAAAGACCAAGTTTCATTTTAAAATATACTCACAAAATAGATAAACCCACAAGCAATTAGATCATATATGGGCCCAATTAGCCAATACTGAGAAAAAAAATATTTTGTTACATTTATCATTGCAAATGCTAAACAGAACTATTCATTGCCCAGGTTTGGGAACAAATTAACTACCTCACTTGACAAAAACTTGACCGAGTTTGTTCAAAGGATAATGAGTTCTATATATATATATGTAAGAATTATAAACAAATTTTGTTAGATTCGAAACACAACATATTTAGAAATGTAATAAATTTTATATTCTCAACATTTTGAATTATATTTCCATCACTTGCATGATAGTTGTCGAAACCCAGACAAGTTTTCATCGATCACAGGAACACGACAGATTTGGTCAATATTTTCAAATTGTGCTAGTTAGAAACAATGACAAGTAGGTAAACTAATCCTGATTCTGAACCATACTAGAAACAAATCAGAGCACTTCACAAGTCAAAAACTTTCAGCTCACAAAACAAAACATAGCTCTTATCTTCAGTTAAGCAATCCAAAAAGGTGGAATTAAATGATTTAATCAATTTTTACTATTTAATTTATTTGAAGCTAAAAAAACATCTTAAAGATAAAATTGGAGAATTTTAACAGTCCTGAGGAAGATTATTTTCCATGACACATGACCTGTGTACTGAGACTTACTAATACCTTCAGGTAGGAACCCACAAAGGTTCCATGGAGAAATGCTTCTCATCTCGGGTATGGGCAGCTGGAGCACCAGGTGGAGGTGCTTGCACAGTGATAGGCAGAACCCACTCACTCCTGTCTCTGCTTTCTACCAAAAGAGGATGCTCATATCTGAATTTGAAAGACCAAAAGAGCTTTAATACAAAAGAAATCTTGGAAACTAGGGCTGAGCACAAGTCAAAGAGATCCGAAGAATGCAAATTCTCCAGAAACCCACCCAAAAGTCAAAGAATTCAAAAACAATATTCTCCAGACCTGAACCAAAAATTTAAATTTCTGTCCTGAATTGCTCTAAATTTTCGGATAATTCGGAGTAGAGACTCGGAGCAAATTGAGACTTTGAATACCCAAATTTCTAGTGTTAAACTATGTCCAAAACTACATAATTTTGAACAAATTAATATATTTTTCTCCTATTATTTTTATTTATTTTATACGACTACGTAGTTTAATTATTAATTTATGTACCTAAAATTAATAATTAATAAACTACTAGTAAAAAATTATAAAATTTTTATATTATATTAATAATATTATTATCTTTTTTTAATCAATTTCATTTTTAAGTTCTATTTTAATATTTATATTTTATAATTTGAACATATAAGGTAAGATGACTATAAATTTCACTATAAAAATTTTATTTAGAAATTTAATTTTTATTTGTGATTTAATTGAATATTGACTATAAAAATAATTTAATTGATGAGTGTTTTTGCTTTTTTTCAAAACAATTAATTGGTATTTAAAAACTTTAGCTTAAAAATTTTGTTATTACTTGATAGCAGATTGCCTATGATAAATTATTTGGATAGAATTATTGAAATGATATTAAATTTCATTTATAACACATAATTCTAAACTTCTAATCTTATCAATTATTGATTATTAACTTTATAAACATTACAAGAAAAAAAAAATTATAATTACCAGTAAATAATATATATATATACACACACACACACACATATATATTCGGCTCTCGGTTCAAAGAAATCATGCTCCCTGAATTTTTTTCCAATAAAAATTTTCAAGACAGTTCAATTCGGAAAAGTCAAACAGTTAACGGAGAATTTCGGTTCTTGATATTTTCGATTTGGTTTTTTGGGACGGTTCGAGCACTCTGTGACCCATGCTCAGCCCTAATGGAAATATTCAGCTCCTAATAATCATATAAAACTGAGACACATCTGCAATGTTAATTGCAAAATTTTCCCACGTAAATATACTAATAATTAAGTACACACCCACAGCATCCGTACTTGTTTTTCCTGAATTCATTCTGTCCAGCAGTTCAATTAACTAATACACCCCTAAGGTTTGTCATATCATATGCTTTGCTCACAGCATTTTCAGAAATGTCAGCTTTATTTCCCAAACAACAAATCCATTAATCAAGCTGTTAAAACTTATAAATAACTTAAAATGCCACTCAAGTTACCCTAAAGAATACTTCTCTATTAAATTCACCATCTTTAAACACTTTTTCAGCTAAATCAGGCAAAATTTTATTCTTTTTTCTTTTTAATTGAAAATTACTTTTGGGGCAAAGCAAGTCAAACCATGTTTTTTTTTCAAAAAGCAGGATGAAAAGGCAGAAATAGTAAAAATAATTTTCTTTTGCTTTCCCCGAAAGCATTTTCCAAAAATAAATAATGAAAAATCATTTACCTATATTGTGAATTATTGCAAATATTATGTTTGATTGATGTGTGACAGTTGCTTGGAATTCTTAAAAACAATGAGTTTTAAAAACCTGCACATCTGTTGCCACTACAAGCCGTCAGTTGAGCCTCATTGATGCTCTCAACTGCAGTGCTTGGCTCTAATTTAACCAGGAATTAGAGCCATTTCTGGTTCAAAGCAATCCTAAAAAACTTGGCAGCATTTGAAAAAGAGAGGCAGGTTAGCTGACTGAGTGATGAAAAGGAAAAACAAATATTTGTCTAAATTGAGAAAATATTTGGCAAAACTGAGGAAAATTACTAAAACACCCCGTGACTTTCGATGAAATTCATACTTACATCACTTTTCTTTTTCTTTTTTTTTTCCATTTTTTTGGTTTAGAGCCAAATTAAAATCATCCTTGACTCTGGAAAATTGTACATTTTCGTCCTAACATTATGCTAAAATCCCCCACTTTTCAAGTGAAATTATATTTTAATTCCTCATAATAACAATTTAGGAATTAAAAAAGTTATCATTTTGAAGACAATCAAAATGCTACTCAAAGTAAAAACATAGATTTTGAAGTATAAACTATCTTGACAGGACTGAAATGTGTTGGAAGTAAACATTGAAGGACAAAAGAATTCAGTTTCAAAATAAGAGGAATATAAGTGTGAATTTGGTCAAAGTCTAGGGGGTTTTCATTATTTGCTCAAAAGATCGAGGGAAACAAAATATTCCTCTAACTTGGGGGAAAAAGATAAATAGAAAATTTTCCTTTAACTAAATTGGAAAAGCAATAGAAGATATAGAAAGAAATTAGAAAGAATTCTATTGCTTGGCTAAATTAAGGAAACTAAAACAAAATAAAAAGGAAGGTGTCGTCTATTCTTTGAAAGTGGTTGTAAAATGCAAGAGAGAGGGAGAGAGAAATAGAGCAATTAATAATGGAAAATCATTCCATAATTTTATCAACTAAATATAATACAAGGGACACCCTGATATTTAATAATAGAAGCCTAAGAGTTAAATAACATGAGACCGTAACTGTTACATCTTTAACAAACATCAAATGATAATTTTGAAAATGCCAAATAAAAACGTAGGAACTAACTAGTGTACATTGATGAACATCAGGAGGGAGATAGCAATTGACTGCAAACATATAACCTAATGATAAAAATGCCCACAAAATGATTCCTAGTTACCAGATTTTGGCAGGTTCTTTACACAATTCCAAACTAGCCTAACAAAAATAATACTTGTCTAGTCTCAGCAACTCTTCCTGCATTATGCTTAAGCAGGAATCTGAATAGTTCTGCAAATTTGATCCCTCAATGTGGCATAAGTTTGACTAGTTATCTCAGTTTAGCAACTATCTTGTTTATCATAAGATCGTTTTATTTTTCCCTGTAATTATTAGGCCTATTTGTAAAAAAAATCCAAACCTTTGTGCCTATTTGCAATCTAATCCCAAGCTTTTAATTTTTGCAATAATGTCCCAATTTCAAAATGTTTTTACAATTTTAACACATTTCTAATTTCGGTCAAAATTGATTTCAAAAATGCTGACTAGGCAGTGAGGTGTCATGCCAGATTTATAAGATATATTAATGTTAATTTTTTATATTTATTTTATTTTTTAATTTTTTAAAAAATCAAATAAACTGATTCTCTAAAATATATTTAAATATTTTTTTTTATGATTTTTTTGGTAGTAAATAATTTTATTAAGAGTTTTATGTATTTAGAAACTAATATTATTAATAAAATTTAAAATATTAGTAATAATCCAATCAAACCGAACTATAAATATATATAAAAGTTTAGAATATACAATGGGTTCGGTTCGGTTTAATATATTTTTTACTCTAAAACACTGAACCAAACCGAACATATTTTGGTTCAATTTAAACTGAATTAATATTTTTATTTCTTGAAACCAAACCGAATGCAGAGCAAGAGATGCTAAGCCCATGAATAAAAATATAACTAAAATAATTAATTATAAACCCAATTTTTTAAATGAAAATATAAATTTTTCATTTGGAAAATAAATGCAGAGCATGAAATGCTAAGATTAGGAATAAAAATAATAAAAATGATTATATAGTATATTCATAAAAAATGATTATAAACCGAACTCATAGAATATATCTTATAAATCTTATCATAATATTGTAAAATTACATAAATAAAATAATTTTAAAATAAAAAAAGTGATAAGAAAGTTAAAAAAAGAAAAAATAACCGAACCGAAATAATTCAGTTTGGTTCAACCAATATGGTTCGGTTACCGAACCAAACCGACCCTAGCTGGCATGACACCTCACTGCCTAGTCAGCTTTTTTGAAATCAATTTTGACCAAAATTAGAAATGTGTTAAAATTGCAAAAAAAAATTGAAATTGGGATATTGTTGCAAAAATTAAAAGCTTTGAATTAGATTGCAAATAGTCACAAAGATTTGAATTTTTTTTACAAATAGCCCTAATTATTATTTATTAACAAGGTATAACCCTACAGTATCTGCTAGCACAGAAGAAAATGATTTCCACTAAGTGCAAAATCTAGAAAGATAAAACGATTCTCTGCAATAAATTTTCATGGAATGTAATATAGAAATACCTAGTCCAGTCCATATTCTTTGGAGTGGTAAAAAATTCAAATCGCAGAGCCCATTGCACAGACACATGCGGGGTAGAAAAGGACATGGGCCCATCCATAGGAACTGAGAAAAGAAAGCTAGTCTGCACCAAATCTGCAACGACCTCATGATGATCACTCTGAATCTACAAAGATGACATAAACCACAAAATAAAATTTCAAAGAAACTCCAGGGAAATAACAGTTCTAGCCTCTTATGTCCTAGGTTCTAACTGCCTGAAGTTCACAACACTCTTTAGCCAGCAGAAAAAAGAGGGACAACACTCAAGTTCACACATCAGATCAATTTTGCAATTTGAATAATGATACTGATAATTCAATTTCCAAGCAAAGAATGTGTGACATACTGCTTTATCTCTGGCAATAGGCAAATGAAAAAGTTTAGCGCAGATCCATGTATAAAATCACAACTAAAATTAGTATGGACATATTTTAAGAGGGAAGAGTTCTTTCTTCTTTTGTATAAAAATACATTCTACAAACATTTGTATAATTTCTTTATGATGCATGACACTCCAAAAGAGGGGAACAAAAATAAATTATTTGAGTATAACTAATTACTAAAATGGTACTAAATTTTACTTGTAATATATGATTTTAGATTTCTAATTTTTTTAGGGCAATTCTAGATTTCTAATTTTATCAATCATTAATTATTAATTTTAGGAAAAACCCAACACTTTGCCCTTTAATTTTCACGTTTTATTTTATTGAACCCCTATTCTTTTATTGCATTTTATTAAATCCTCTTACTATTATTTCTATTTTATTAAACCCTTATACTGTTATTTCCATTTTATTAAATCCTTATACAATTATCTTTATAAATATTAAGGACTTTTGAAATATAAATGATATTACCAAAATAGCCCTCTTTCTAATATTATATTATTAGTTAACTAGAATATTAACGAGCATCAGTAGTTTGTTATTATTATTTTATTTTTTTATGCTTCAAAAGTCTTCAATGTTTATAAAAATAATTGTATAATAGTTTAATAAAATAGAAATAATAGTAAAAGAGCTTAATAAAATGCAATAAAAGAATAGGAGCTTAATTAATAAAATAAAACGTAAAAGTTCAGGGGCCTACTAATGGGTTTTTCCTTAATTTTATAATACATCATAAAAATTAAAGATAATAGCTATTAGTAAAATTATTGAGATCAATATACTCACATACATATAATATGCATGTGTGTGTGTATATACATATATGTATGTATGCATGTGTTATATATATATAATTTTAGTAAATTGTCGATTCTGGTTTCGGTTCTTCAGTTCGGAGCAATTCAGGACGGTTCGGTTCGAAGAACTTAAGATCTCCAGACCCGTCCCGATAAAAATTTTCGAAATAATTCGGTTCGGAGAAAGTCAAACGATCAACGAAGATTTTCGGTTCTGGAGATTTTCAGTTCGGATTTTTGGAACAATTCGGGTTCTCCACGACCCGTGCTCAGCCCTAGTATATACTACCAAATAACATATTTAGCCCCCTGCTACATTAAATACATGATATTTAGCTTTCTGTCACAGTATATACTACCAAAAGGCAATTTCCTACACACTGCCAGGTCCTTTGGGGGTTCTCAAGAAATGGGCACAATAATTTCACCTCTAAACATGAAAGAAGATCGACATGACATTCTAATACTTTCCGTTCCAATGATTTAACACTTCCATAGCATTTATGGTCCATTTGGAATTCCCCCATAAGAAATGACCATGAAATCCACATGAATTGAAAGATTCATGTTTGGTTCAGGAACGGAACTTGGAAGTTTTGCAGCAAATGGAAAGACAATCTACTTTCATTAACCGATTATTAGATAATTGAAACCAGAAGATTTTGGATACTATTCAAAATTCAGAAGAACTACTGGAAGAGACCATTAAGCAACTGGAAAAAGCCTGAGCCCGCTTACAAAAAGTGGAAATAGAAGCAGATATGTTTAATGTTAAAATAGATGCAGATAGTAATTATCTCCAAATAATATTTACTTTATTTAAGAGCATAATTGTCAATTAACGGTAATTTTAACAGAAAAATTGATAAAATGGGCAACTAGCATATTATTGCAAAGAGAAAGGATGAAAAGTATAATCTTTAAATATCAAGGGATAATTAGTATAATATGATAAAATAGAGGGGGCAAATTGCAGTTAACCCTGAATTATACATCCTAATATCAGTCTGACAAAGACAGCATGTACTTAGGCACCGTACCTTTGTAATTGTTGGAGCATTCCTGCGAGAAGGATGAAGAAAATGCCGATTTACTGTCTCTGAAGTTTCCAATGTTATCGACACCTACAAGATGCCATCCTTCTTGTCAACTTCAATAATTTAGTATACAGAAGTTTGACGATGATAATTTCCAATTTGATCTCCCCAAAGAGCACTGGAAGTGGTTAATACCACTGAAATTGATGGTACATCATTATAGAGAACAAATCTCACTCTAAAAAGATATTTCTTGCTTAACCATTTATTTATAAACATCTTAATATATTTGCACAGCCAAATGTTTGCTTTCCATATGTGGTTACCTCAAGGCATCTCCTAGATCCTTCTTCATGGAAAAAAGTAAGAGTTCCACCAATCTGTCGTCAATAACGGGAAGTACAACAAAAGAACCAAGAAGAAAGAAAACAGAAACCTTAAATAAATAGCAAAATCAACTGAAGAAATACCATAAAGATGCAAGTACCATGTCACTGAAGTAATAAGTTGAGTCAGAATTTTTTGGAGAAAATCTCAGCAGAACTTGATCATCCATTCTGATGTTGTAAGACCTTCCTCGAATAAAGCCTTCTGCTGCAGAAAATGTTTGCAGCAAATAAGTTACCAGCATCATACTTTAAAAAATATCAGGAAATCTAAAATATAAGAGAAATATTGACATCAGTAGAATAAAAAGATATTGTTCAATTATTTACATGCTGGATGTTCTCTACTTCCTATGCCATGTGTAGAGGATTCCCCTATAAAAGCATCTTCAGATTGGGGCTTCAGAATCTTCTGCTGCTGGCTTGGAGAGACAATGGATGATGCGTTGTCAGCTGATGAAATATCTGTTTTAGAAGATAATATATTTTTCAGAAAACTGTTTCTTCAACCCAAATGGACAGCATAACAAGTTGACCTTTCAAAGCAAGGCATCACAAGCAGTTGGTGGGGCCCGAAATTTATTTCAGAAGGGCCATTAATTGAATAATTAAACTTGATGACTCACAATTATAATTTGTAGATCAGAACAAAAAAGAATTTAAATAACATTATATGCTGATTTGAGCTTTTAATCACAACTAAAATTTACAACAAACTAATGAACTCTATAAATAAGAGGATAATTAATCTGGTGTAATAATTTCTTGACAATTCAAAAGCTACTATATAGATTTAGATACCATTTTATAACATTAGTTCTTAATTTATACAATTTTTTCTAAATTTTTCATAATATTAGTTCTTAATTTTATTTTTAATAGTTTGACGCTAAATTTCAGCTTTTTATGTGTTTAAAATCATTTGAAATAAAATACTTGTCCATTTGGTATTGTATGAGTTAAATAGAATTGAAAAGTACAAATTTAGGGTAAAACAGGTCCAAAATAATAGTTTAAAGGTTCAATAGACAATAATAAAACTGAAGGGTCTCAAAAGATTAACCATTTAAAGTTCAGGGGTGAAACTATGCATTCATACTTTTCAGTCGGGTCAATTTAGTAAACTATCCCAGAGAATTTCCATGTTGTTTGTTTCATTTAGCTTTTTCTTTCAAAATTGAGCAAGTCCCAAGCAAACACAGGTGGCTTTCCCCTGATCGCAAGAACCCAGCCAAACAGCTGAAACCTAATCAGGAATTTCAAAAAAAAAAAAAGATAAGATAACACAATGTACACCTAATCCATCTATATATCTCTCTTCAATAAACCTCAATGATTATAGTGGTTACAATAGGCATTACGCATTTATGACAATGGCAGCACCGACAGTCAGCTGCAGTGACAATGCCATTAGAGACATTGGTCTGATAGCAGTCACAGTTGTTTTCAAACAATTGGCAAATTCATTTCAGTTCTCTTAGAAAGAGGAAAATTGTTAAGACTTGAATAGAGAAGTTCGTGTGTAGAAATCTTCTCGTAAAACAAAAAAGCACTACAAAATCTAGAGTTCCATATAAGGTTGGAACCTCTATTCCTAAAACAAAAACCCACTACCAAACTCAAGAGTTCCATGTGAGGTTGGAACTTCTATTCAGTTGGAAATTATAGGAACAACAACAACAATCTTCTGCAGTAGCCTAGAACAAATGATCAACGCTTTCACAATAGGGAGAGTAGCAGTCATCCTTTTCTTTCTGGTGAAACTTTTCACATACATGTAATGAACAATAGGTTAATCCTATAAGCGTAGAGTTTCAGCATTGACTCAATGACTCAACTAATAGGCCTTTTTAAAAGTACATAATAATTTCAGTGGATTGGTGCTCAGCTAGATTGAAATGCTGGAATTTTCAAAGGTTGTTATTTCCTTTTGCAGCTTATATGAAGGATAACTGTTTTCCGTAGAGTTGTGGTGTTCTATTTTTGGTGTACTTAACAAGGTTCTATCAGTCAAAAGTCAACATGAAAGGAGAGCTCTTCTATATTGCTATTTTTGCTTCTTTTCCGTTCTTACTTGGAAGTAAAATTGTTTCAGCATTTGTAGTCATTTCACTTCTACATTGATAAATTTACTTCTTGAACTTAAAAAATTATGAAAATGTAAACATCACCTGATATTATAGTTCAATTATTCTCCACATACCTGCACTTGGATCATATAAAACCTCAGCAGCATAGAGTCGAGGAAGTGCTGCATTTGATGATAAACTTGTACGCCCTGCAAATGATTGCAAGGACAAAGAACTTCCAAATGGCTTGTGCATGCGTTCTTTAGTGGGGTTGTAGGAAGAAACAGACGAGATTTCATCTCTGGAACTGTCATAACCTTCCTCAACTCCATCATCTAAATCATTTGCTCTTGCCTGTGTCAGTAGACCAAATATTATCAAATAACCAGAAGGCATTGCATTAATGAAAATGAGGGTCAAGGTGACTATCGAAAATATACTCCCATATATGTAAACGTGTACTTCATATGTCATAAGCATACATCATTCAGAATAAACTACACAATGGATTGCCTACCCATTCAGAATCCCCATCCATTGCTTTCCAGTATACATCCAGTTGGAGGGTTGCAGCAGGAACAATCCCTGATAACATTGAACAAAACAAACAAATTAGATTTAGCGTTTCTCATCAATAATGGGTTTTTACATACTGTAATTCCAATGTAATGTAAAGAAACATAATTAAAATGCTTCATGAAGATTTAACTCAACATCATGTGCAGTATTAAATATCTATGTAAACTTACGTATTTGTATAATAAATTGTGAATTGAGTTATTAAAAATTAAATCACGGTTTAAAGGCTTATGCATATCTTTTTTGCACATCATGCTTTTGTTTCTCATGTTGTTTGATCATAAACCACCCCCAAAAATAAAACCCAAAAAAACCTCTCCAGATACACTTCCCCAAGTCCATGCAATATGATACACTGTTGTATATACAGCTCAAATTTTCACCGATAGCGAGATTCTAGCAGATCCCTGCAATACCTAAAACAACCAATGGAATGTATACTTGAAACGAACAACAATCAAAAACTACTCACCATCATTTTGATCTTCTTCCACTAATAGGCCATTGCTCTTACGAGTCACCCATACATTCAACGGAACACGAGCTTCCTACCAGAAATTTAATAACTCCATATGAAAACATATATTCAAAGCATAACAAGTACGTACAGTGCATAAGCATGTGAGTGCTTTCATCAAATTCTACATAAGTGCACAAACATTAATGGGTGCATGACTAGTTGCTCATTCCCAGCAACATAAAAAATAAAAAGTAAATTGCATGTGTGTCTAACAAGATGAAGCAAAAAAAAAATGTCTAATGTTGGGCTGGAATAAACTCAGCACTATATAAACAACGAGACTTGATAACAAAGAGATAAGACATAAAATAATTTAAAGATCACTAAATAATGAGAAAAAGGTAATGCATAATCCAAAATGTGAAACATCAGAAAATCTAATGTTTAACAGCAGTAACACAGGATGAAATACAAGCAATTTTGATGGCTTAATAGCAGAAGAGAGGTGTAAGGATCCTCATGTAAGAGAGAGAGAGAGATAGAGGGAAATGAAAACAAAATCACCAATAAACCTTTAAAGCATGCAGGATAATTGAGAAACCTGACCAGTTCAATGAGGTCATTTGATGACTCTATGCTAGAGTGACCATTTTCCAATATCAGCCATTGCCCAGACAATGCAGCCTTAACATAGTAAATGTAGCGAATGGTAGAACCTCGATATGATGGCGGTAAAATGCTAGGAAGCTCAGCTCGCACCATGTCTGTGGATTGCACGAAGAGATTTAATCAGTCAAATTGACCACAATTAACTTAGTGGCATTAAATAACCCGAAGTAGATAATAAAATATGACTAACTGCTCATAATGAACACCAAATCATAACATCAGAAACCGACTATAAAGGCGCTATACAGGGATTAGTTATTAATAGTGCACTGATTTTTGTGAAATGAGTTAAAGCATGACACAGTTTGTTAGCTGCTCCTTATTCACCACTAATGTACAAGAAACAAAACTTGTAAATGCAGGAATGAGTGAAACAATATCTAGCAAGGGGTGCCCTCATGACACCATTTCTGGGCAATTGATATAAGACCCAAATTCAATGTGTATTACTTAATAGGAGCAAAACATAACTGTAAATTATATGTGTATTATACGCACAATATCATATACTAGAATGAAATAAGAACAGCCAAAAAGATTTCCTAATGTCCTCTAGATATGATAAAACATTTTCAATTGGAAATGCTATGTTGGCTACTTTAGTTCTATACCGAAATTGGCAGCAGGATAAAATAATGACAAGAAATTTATCTAATCTTTATGTGATTGAGATCATTTGATTCAGTATGGATGACCGTTTTCCGATCAGAACCATTTTAACATTCCAAATCACTGATTATCCATCATGAGGAACTAAACGCATTGAAATTGGTGCATGCTAAACTAATTTTATTACATGAGTTGGACATTGAAGAATTGTGAATATAATTAAGAAGACAACGAAGATGAATCCATTTTATCAAATCAAAGGATATTTAGAGAAAATAGAAATTATAAAAGAGTAAACTATCATCAGGCTGGCAACCGTAAAAGCCAGTTTACATACACATAAATGTACGGATAATAAAGCTGAAAACTTACATGTTTTTGTGGCACGGGAAGACAAAATCTGATTTGAAACTATTGGTAATATTGAAGAGGCCATGAAAACATGTTCACCTGAAAAAGAAAAAATATATATATATAACCATTAAATTACACATGAGAATTAATTGAAGTGCAAAAAATTTTTAAAAAAAAAAAAGAACAAAAAAACCTCTTGGGTGTCTTGATCCAGGCAAAGACTTCTGAGTGGAAAACCACTGAGGATCTAACTTTTCAACACCTTTAATTTCAAAGCCAAGCTTTTCAATCAAAAATGAAGAAGTAGAGAAAGAAGAAGATAAAGGGGTTTCATCAGCATTATTACTTGAGTTAGAAAAAGAAATCTCAATAGTAACAAAAATGTAATCGCCAGGTCTATACACTTCTCGATCTAAATTCACTTTAATTGTTGGCGCTGGATGCTCATTTTTCAGGGCATTTTCCGAATTATCACTATCATTAACCTTGTTTGAAGAAACCTCGCTCCCAAAAAATGAAAATCTGGGTGCCAACATAACTCACAACTCTTTTGCTCAATCTTGCCTTTCTATTATAATTATACGCAAACTCTAAATCGATTGAATAAATTCATTTACCAATCGCAAAATATATCAGAAATCACACAAGTATTTGATGATGTGGATGGTTTGAATTGTAGGCTAAAGCGAAGAATACTGAAATATTATCTCAGAAACACAACTGAGAAAATAAGCTCAAAACAAACTCCGAAAGCAAAAGCACCAGCCACAACCAGATCCATTTCATTGAACCATTTTAGCGGGGCCTTTGGGAACCGAACTGGAACCGATCTAACTCCGGTTTCGGTCCGGTTTCAAACCGATCGGTTCTAGTTCATGGTTCTGGTTTTTTCGGTTCAGTTTTTTCCGCACGGTAAAAAAGTTGTATTATTTTAGAAAACATAATATACCACCAGAGAAAATTATGTAGAATTTTATAAGAAGTTGTGACTTGCATTTTTTGAATTTTTGACATAAATTGTTTTCATAAACTGAACCAAAACTGACCGGTTTGGAACCTAAACCGGCCGATTCCGTACCAAAATCGCCGGTTCACTGTTCTAAAAAGAGTGAAACTCGCTCTGAACCGGTCCCTCCCTCGGTTCAAAGCCGGTTCAGCTTGGTTACGGATTTGACCAGTTCCGATTCCGTATTTGACCGGTCCGGTTCTGGGCCGAAACCGGCCCGTCGCCACCCCTACTTTCCCTTTTCTCCCATTTTTTTTTTTTTTGTAATTTACCAACAGCCCATGAGGTTTCTCTAAATTAACTAGTCATCCCTATATTTTCAAAAGTCAGCTAAAATTCCCCTTAATTTTCAAATACCTAGTGCCCCATTCCATTGTAAATTTTTGGAATTAAAAATAAGCTTTGTTGTTTCTAGCAGTTAAAATTCTCTCTGGCAATTTTTCTTTCTTATCCAAGGTTTTTTTCCTTTCTTCTAAAGGCATATATGTTCTCTTTTATGAGATTCCTCCTTGTTCGTATTCTTTTGATTTGTTTGCTCTAATTTTTGCCATGGCTTCGGATGATGAAGCTAATACTATTCTTTTTTATGATACTAATATTTAAGGTGGGGTTGATGAATCTTTGAAATCTTATTAGTAAAAGTCCTTACAAATCACTCAGTTAGCAAGCACATACTTTAACTTGTTTTTGACAGAATTTAATTCTTCCCCAAAGGATTTCATGTGGAAGTCTGTTAATTTCTTTCATTTATTCTTTGATGATGGACTCGATATTTTACAAGCCTTGAGAGGTAAACCTTGGTTGTACAAGAACCATTTCTTTATTCTACACCATTGGGAATGTACAAGCTATATCAACGACTACGACTTTTGTACAATCCCAATCTTAAGTTTAGTTTTAAAGTCTATCTATATATTACTAAACAGAAAAATAGAAATCAAGTTGGGACAATCAATTGTATGGTTCAAGATTCCATGGTGGCTTGTTTATCAGGGGGGAAAAGGTTATATTGTCAAAGCGAAGGTCTTACACCATATTCGTAATCCATCGAAACGTGGACTTAGAGCATCAAGTAGTTCAGGTGATTCGTTTTGGATTGACTTTTTGCTATTAAAAATTAGCCACTTTTTGCTACTTATGTGGCGATAAATCCATATTTTTTTTGTCTATTTTGAGTTAATATTTAGTTGATTTTACTTGTTATTGTATGGCTAATTGGTAATATTAATTAAAATATGAGTAAATTAAAATTTGGTTTAGTATGGCTAATTGGTAATATTAATTAAAATATGAGTAAATTAGAATTTGTTTTAGTAATTATATATTCATGTAGGATTAGAATTTAGTTTTATATTATTTGGATAGGTTTACAATGCATTAACCCTATAGGATTAGGATTAAGTTATGTAATTTATAATTACTTAGGATTAGTTTTGTATTTTATCTAATTAATTTAAATTTTAGATGCTTTTGATATTATATTTCATGGTTTGCAAGGTTTGGATAATTAGAAGTGAAGTTATATGCAAATAAGGCTTAAAGGAAATTAAGATTTAAAAGGAAAAGATCTTGAGATCGTGCACGATTATACATACTCCTGTGCCTACATTGAGTTTATGAGAAATTTTTCAAGTTATGAGTTACATGTCGATAAGCACAGTCGTGTGAGTTGAATTTATGAAGGATGCAAGACCATGTTATGTTCGTGCAAGCTTCAATGAGCATAAAGAAGTTGGCACAACTGTGCTCAGATGATCTAATTTGACAATGACTCAACTTTCCAAGACTTTTTTATATCCAACTTCGATAAGGATGGGTTACTACTATATAAAAGAGCTTTGGGGGCACGGAAAAGACATTTTTGGCATTCATTTATCATTCCAAAGCATTCAAAAATATAAAAATATTCATTCATTCATTAGTTTAGTTTTAGCATTAATTGTAAGTTCGTGATTCATAGAGTTCAAGCATTCAAGGGGCTTCAAATCAAGTCTAGGGGGTTTCTAATATCTTCTTCTTGTATTTTTTTTATAATGTTTGTAGGAGCTATCAAGAATTGTGTTCTTGTAATCATGAGCATAAGTAGCTAAATTTATTATATAATAGGGTGAGAACGCGAACGTTCTCATGGATGATTGTATATATTGTGTGGATGCAAATATTATTGTGCTAACTTTAGTTTTGTAGGTTTTATTACATTTAGGACTAGATTTACTTTTTTACATTTTTCCTTTTTTTATGTATTTGTTAGGAAAATGATGTGAATATTTGTAAATATTCTTTTCCTACTTTATCATGTAGTGGATTGATGTATGTATATATTATCATTATACCGAAAGAAAGTAACCAAGTATAAATGATTTTACAAACTCAAAATCGTTAGCTAAAGGATAATTTTCGATAACTCTCAAGATTGTCTCTTATTTTCTTGAATGATTATATGACGACCCGTTCACATGAGACTTATCTAGAAATTCAAAAGGACTCTCGCCCTACTTCTTTTTGTTCACACACTAGGGAACGACATTTGATTTGCTCTGTGTTAGGTTTTAGGTCAGTCACGTAGTAGAAAAATAAAATTTTCAACCCCAAAACCCTCACAGGATCTAAGTAGTTCAGATTAAATCAATTAAAACTGAGTCTAGAATCTTACCAAGACGAGTTCAAAGGCAAGATTGTAGGAAGGAAGAGAGGAGGTTCACTCCGGTGACACCCTAGCTCGAGCCTTTCATTTTCTTCTGTCAAAATACAAATGCAACTAAAGAGCAACGTCCTCTACCGGTATCCATATGAACAGAACACCCAAAATGAATCTGGTGTGCTAGCACCTTTCCTCTCAAATTTCTCTCTTTGTGTTTTTTCTCAAAAGAACGTATATCAAATGATAAAAGATGATACAACCACTAAACTCCTATATGATATATATATGTATATACATATAAATATCATCTAGGGTTTAGTCTTTCACAAATAGCAAAACTCTTTTTGGTTTATCATTATCCATATATCTATATTCATATATATATATATATATCCCAAAACTATTTTAGATAAATATATATAAATATATCTTTTCTTTTTAAATTTATAGTAACTATTACCATAAATAAATATTAGGCTCAATACATACCTAGTCCCCTGAACTTGCCAGCTTTTTTCACTTTGGCACCTCAACTTACGATTTTGCCATTTCAACACCTGAACTTGCCATTTTTTGCCTAAAATACACTAATCTAATGATATAATACATTTACCACCCCCGTACATGCCACTTTTTGTTAGTTTGACACCTCTATTTGCAGATTTTGGTTAGTCAAATACATCTACATGTCACATGTTGATTTGCTAATGTGATGATATGGGTTTAAAAATTACATTTTAGTCAAGTTCAGGTGTTGAAATGGCAAAAGCATAAGTTGAGGTGCCAAAATGAAAAAATCTAGCAAGTTCAGGGGGCTGTATATGCATTATGCCTAAATATTAACTATTTACACATATGAGAGATAACTATCTTATTAGGCTGATAAGCCCAATATCCGTTGTGGGCCTGTTCTAAGTGTGTGATCCTGTAGGTTCACTGATGAGTGTGAAAAACACATGTTTCAAGCACTCTATTTTATTGTATCTTAGGCTTAGTTGTTGCATTGTTTAGTTAGTTTTTAGTTAATTTAGTTAGTTTTTTTGTTTTGTCTTAATTACTAGGATTTAGTTGTTTTTAGATAATTTCTTTTATGTTTTATTTTGTAGGATGCATTGGGATGAAGATTGAATCAATCCTTGAAGTTTGGATAGGCTAAAGGCTCAAGATAATGAGTTATCTCCATTGGGGATGATCATGGCCATGCTTAATTGTTGCATGGCCATGCCTGAGAGTGTTTTTGGCCATGTTATAGAGTGGTATGGCCATGCCAAAATTGAGCACAGCTGTGCCACTCACAGAGCTCAGCAATAAGTTATTTCTTATGCAGCCATGCCATTTTCTTGTGCACCCATGCCTGACTTATGTGACAGCCCATGAAATGATAATTTTTAGCTGAAGATTAGATAGATAGGGACTTATCTCTTATCTTTTGATTAGATAGAGTTTGAGAGGGGTTAGATTACCTTTCTCATTAGGTCTTTAGGTCTATAAATAGGACCATTTCATGTTCATTTAAGGATTGTTCTTATTTTTAGGTTGTTCTCATTCTTCCTATCCTTAAGTTGTTTTTATTCTTAGTTATATCAGAAGACATTTTCATTTGTTTAGTTCATAGAAGAAGTGATACTTGGCTTGAAGTTAGAAGAGCAAGGATTCTTGACATCATTGAAAAGGAGTTTTTCTTGTATCACTCTTTTATTTATTTAATTATGTTCAGAATGGTTTCATTTCTTATTTATTTTCTTTACTTTTTAACATGAGTAGCTAGATCTTTTCTAGGGTTCTTATTCCGAATTGACCATGTGCTTATTGTGATTATGTTAGGTTGATAGATTTAATTCATTGGTTGTTGTTGAACTTAATATCATTTTAGGACTGATCAACCTAAAATTGAATAAACACTATAGGCTTAATCGAGAGATAGGTTCTGTAGGAAATGGCAATAACCTATTAGTTACTTAATTAGTCGAGAGACAGTTAAGTAGATTAATATTAATTAAATGTTGTGCATTAAAATTAGTTTTAAAAGAGATTAGGTTAGTGAGAGCCATCAAACTTAGTGTTGATTAATTCTAATTTAATCATAGGTTTATTTGAGAGGAAGATCTATGGTTTCTAAGATCCCTTAAAAATGAATTAGAACTAGTGTGGGCCTAGTTGTGTAATCAATCCTTTGAAATGGTCAATTGAGAATAAGGAACCCTAGCTTATTAAATTGCATTGAATTTGTGTTTTTACTTTTCTTAATTTAGT
>CATIWO010792301.1:0-13529 GCA_949673435.1 Macaranga tanarius | reverse complement strand
GAATAGATATTTATACACATATTACATACTCTCTATAAGGAAATATATACAACTTAGGAAACTATACAAATCCCTACATCTATTCACCTTCCTAATTAGTTTGATACTAAAGGAATAATCTAGGAATAATTCTTGTAACATTATTATTTTATCTTGTGCTGGTTATGCATAGGGGCCAAATTCAGTGACTTGGTGTCTAATTGTTTAAGCCTTATATGTTTCTGCATATATTTTTTTCCTCTTCTTTTTCTTTCTTTCTCTTTCACTTCAGTTGCATCAAGAAATAAATGCTCTGTCATGGGAAGCGTTTCTTAGGCTTGAAATTGAGTTTCAACCCTTAAAACATCTTAATCATGTGGAACAAGGAGTTGAATGCCTGTGAATAACCTATAATCTTAGAGATGAAAAATTTTATGTGGCTCATTATAAAATCATGCACAGACTGATTGTGGGTGTTGTTGAGTTCTTATTTCAATTTTTTAAACTTTCTCTTGTTTTCCTTTTAGTTTGTCATTCATTCCATCCAGTTGTCCTATCAGGTCTTAAACTTCCTTGCATGGGATTGTTACTCACATGCTTAAACCCCAGGAAGTTGGCAAAAATAATACTACCCATAGTTTTATCTCAATTAAGAACATATAGACTTCTTACGCATTTTCAGTGGCTTTATACCAGGTTCTCTCCGTTGATCAAATAATTTCCAGTACAAATACTACTTGCATGTTGAAGTCAGCAATAATAACATTTATATATAAGTGCAATTGATATCTCTGTTAGTTTCTGTTCTTGATTTTTATTCTTTTAAATGCAACTAATAGTATTTCTATGGCCAAGACAGCATCATCTTTAGCTTGTGACTAAAATGGTATTGGAAAAGTCTATAACTAATTCTTTTTCCTACTTTTCTTTTTAATAAATTGTGCTTATCTGATTTTTTTCCCGTTGATTTTTCTTTGGGCAGCGTGCGTTAAAGGTGAGAACAAGTGCTTATACATTTTTGCTGTAAATAGTCATTCTGCTTTGCATTTAGATTGTTAACTTGAAAATTGGACGTGTAACACTTAATATCAGCTTGTGATCTTTCAGATAAAGAGACGTGTTCTAGGACATTGCCATCCTGATTGTGCAGATACAATGTATCATCTTGGAACAGTAAAGCCCTTTTCTATTTGACTTTTTGTAATACAATTGCATGCTGTTTTATTTCTAAGGTTCAACTCTATTATCATTGTATTCTATTATTCAGCATAATAGACAAACTTATAGAAAACAAAACAGACTTTGCAAATAACTGAATGTCAATTTTGAATTCATTAAAAAAAAAAAAATGAGACTGCAGGAATGGCTGCTTTATGTAGTCACCCGGTTCTTTAAGAAATAGAACTATCAGACCAAACAAAATAAAATCAAAGATCACGAAAATACATTAAAGTCTTTTTGGCAACTTCAGATAAAAGAAATCCTAACTACAAATTCAATTTCCATGCCTGAAATATCTCTGTTCGTTATATTATGTTGGTATACCTCATTGCCTTCCAGTTGATAAGAATTTGGATTTAGAGAGTGTTGTTATAGATACCATTCCAAAAACTGAGGAACTGAAGTATGAGACCTTCCTTGGCATATCATATTGCATTAGATTTACGACGAACTTTCTAATTTACAACGAATTGCAAGATCCACTTGGAGCAACACACTCATCAATTGATGTCTTCTCCACATTTAGAGTACAGGGCACTGTTGTTGTTTAATTTGACAGCTAAATGATTGGTAAATTCTTAGTAGTTGATTCATTGTCAGCTATGATGAAGAAAATGAATTTTCTTTGGGTTTTATTTGGATGGTCAAGTCATTTGTAATGAAAGATTTTAAACTTGATAAATGAGCTTTGGTATGCATAACATTTAGTAATCCAATTCATAAATTATAAGTTCTTTGAATGTGAATTTTAATTTCTTACCATGAATGGGTAATTTCAAAAGCATCCTTCAAAGATAAGTACAATTTATGATTTTTTGTTATAAGTATGCATCATAAAGTATGCAGTTCAAACTAACAATTCAAAAAATCTTGATTTCAAATCCCCCTATGCAAATGTACCCTCAAGTAACCACAGTTGATATGCTAAATATTTGGTTATAATTTTGTCGATAACTGTAGGTCAAGGTATTGATCCTGCCTTGTTTTGTATTGCCACCTTGGCCTATCTAATGTGGTATGCTGCAAGTGGTTTACTGTTTACAGCTCCACTCAAAAATTCATTGTTAGGAAGAGTTAATGACAAGTTATGCCACACCAGAACAGTAGTGTTTTCCTTTTTGGTTCAAATTAAACTTAGTAATTTTTATTCTTGTAGTCTGTAGAAATGTGTTATGTGCGAAAATATGGTGCTTCAATCTGCAAATAGTGCATGCTTGGTCCATTGTAAGTTTTACCTGTCTTTTAACAAAAAGCAAGTAGTACTTGCATATGGTTTTATTTGCATTATTATCATTTATGGTAACATTAGATGATTGAGAAATGACTAAAAAGAAAAAATACCTAGTTTTAAGGAGTGCAGTGGTAATTAAATTTATTTGTTTACTTAAGCATGTCTAAAATTAAAGTGACAGGCATAGAAAATTATAAAAACCATCATATTTGGTATTATGGTCCCACCTTTTATTTAATAGAATGCAAGTTTCAATAGAAAAAGAAATGAAAAAAGATCATGGTTTCAGTTGCCCAAAATGGGTTGTAAGGTCCAAATTCTAAAACTCTTCCAATGAACATTTCTTCCTTTTGACTTGTATGCACATAGCCTATATTTTATTTCTTATTCTTTCATTTTCACCCCTTCTCTCTGTTTTTTGATTTCTGCATTCTGTTGGCCTATAAATTGCTATATGATAACCACTTAGGTGCTCTATCTGAAAGGAAATGAAAAGGACGCTGAAGATCTTATTCAGGATTCCATCCAAATATTAGAGGTGCATGACTATGTTACTCAAGACTATTGGTGGTAGTGCGTTTTCTTCTACTTTTGATTTAAGGTCACTGGTGTGGCTTTTGTTTTTCATTTGTTTATATAGGAAGCTGGTGAAGGGGAATCAATTATGTGCATAAGGAGACTGCAATATCTTTCTCAGGTTGTACACTGACATGGTTCATTTCTTACATGAATAATATGATGTTCCTGCATGATGGTTAAAGCTTACTTGTATATTTGTGCTTGAGTTCTACACACATGTACACACACACGCAGACGCACTCTTACTCATGCAAAAGGTAACAGCTATTTTGTTGTTTCCTTCTCTTCCATCTGCCTGGTTCCTTCTGAATCTTGCTTTTTAGTTGTATGCTATTTGAATAGAGTGCCAATGATTTGCAAACTCTTGTGTTAATTTTCTAATGGCGAAGTTGTACTCTTGTAAATATTGGCATGATAACTCATTTTTCTCTTTTATGTTAAAACTGCATAATGTTGTCTATGTATGGCCTATACTTCAAAGTCGAGAAAGAGAAAAGAAGGGAGCAATAGAGAATGGAGCAGAGAAAAACAGGTTGGAGGAGTAAATGACAAGCTAAATTTAGCTCTATATGTCTGTGATAGGAATAAGGAAAATCTTTTTGTAACAGACATCAGATTAGAGAAAAGTACCAAACATATTATGCTATATTTGTTTGAACCATGTTATTTTTCCTATTCCAAGATCTTTTTTTTTTTTTCCTTGTGGATGTTGTTGGCAGAATTATCCTATCACATAAACTAGCATCCGTGCTGTGTGTGTTCTACTGATTTTTGTTTTATTTTTGGTCTTATTCAGATGTATGTGAAATCCAGTCGTATTGCAGAAGGTGAGAATGTGCAGAGAAAGATCCTGCATATTATGGAATTGTCAAAGGTATGACTTATTTTTGTTCATGGTTTATATTTTTCCTTTGGCTGTCTTATGCCATATGTAAAATGTTTCAATCTCAGAATTCTGCCATCTTATATGTTTTCCATCCTGCTTGTACATGGAATGTACATGGTAAAGAATTAAGAGTTTCGCATCTAGCATAGTATGATTGCTCTATGCTTAGTGATTTTGTCTCTTTTTTAAGGTTATTTTTCTGTTGCATTTGCTTCTGTTATGGTCCCCGCAAATAGGATCTTGTCACAGGTCGATGAACAACAAAATCCTCCTTAGACTTCTTGTTCACGTTCCTGTTCTTTGAAGAACCTATTTTTGAAAAATATAATGGTGTTTTTTCTTAAGAGGTCACCAAACTCTCTTAATATTTTTGACTGAAATTTTCCATATTAATTACCCTTTATATAATGAACAGTTTGAGTACAAGAATCCTAAAATCTCAGGATATTGACCCCCTATTTAAGACAACCAATCTAAGAAAATAAAAATACTAAGGAAGTTTACAGCTCATGCCTATTTGGGTTGTAATTTATTCTAATTTGACTCTGCTAATAACTAGGACTTAGTAAGGAAAGATACTGCTAAAAATCTGCTACTTCCTATTATTCATATGCCTACCATGTTGTTTCCAATAAACCATAACATTACTCCCCTCTTGGAAAATGAGCTTGTCCTCAAGCTCAAAATAGGGATAAGCCACATGAATTAGTACCCCTCTCGGATCCACGTGAGCTGCGAGTTTTGTCTCCTCATCCAAATCTTCCACCATTAAACAAAATATCTGTTTGCACCTATGTCCTGCTATATAATATTCATCGCAATTATAACACAGCCCCTTTGATCGCCTTTCTGCCTTTTCTGCTCGAGTGAGCTTTTTAATGAATGGTGTTGATGTACTTCCAATGCTTTAGGTTGTCATTGCAGCTCCTCCTGATTGTTTGAGGTTGGTTGTTTGGGGCTGGCTGATTGTAATTCAAGTTTGGAGGATTGGAACCTACAGTTGTAATTGTAGTTTTAGGAGCTACCCATGTAGAGAGAGAGTGGTGCACTCCTACCCCCTTGTTGATCTGCATCTTTCTCTCAAAAGCCCATGCTAAATTCATGACTGTCACTAAATTTGGCGGGCTTTGCATTTCCACATCTACTCGAAGGGCTTCAATTATCCCAATAGTAAACATATCCTCCTGTTGGTCTTGTTTGACTGAAGTTGCTCTAGCGAAAAGGGGTTGGAATTGGCATTGATAATCTTCTACAGTCCCCATTTGTTTAAGGTTAATTAATTCACCTAAAGGACCAAGCCTTAAAAGACAATAGGATTTGAACAGCCCTCATGAAAGGCTTGGCTCCTCTTGCTCGAGTCTATAAAACCATAGTTGAGCCTCGCCCGTCATGTGGAACGCAGCTAACCCCACCTTGTCCCCTTCACTAGTTCTTTGGTTGAGAAGAATTGCTCACAACGATATATCCACCCTAAAGGACTCTTTATCCCGTTGTAGGATGGGAACTCCAACCTAGAATATTTTTGTACCACACTTGATCCAATACTGCCCCCTTGTTGCTCAATATTAGTTTCAGACCAGTGCTGGCTGTTGGTTACTGACAGAGCCTCTTCACGGCATGCTTCCTTGCCGCGAAATTGCGTCTCCATCATCAGCTGCATCGCCTTGTTGCTGTCACGTAATTCCCAGATTTCTTGACTCATCCGTTGATTAGATTCTATCATCTTCCGCTCTAAGTTGTTCACTTTTCTCCGCCAATTGATCGGAATCCCCTATGACGACCAGACTCTGATACCAGGTTGTTATGGTCCTGCAAATAGGATCTCGTCACAGGTCAATGAACAACAAAATCCTCCCTAGACTTCTTGTTCACGTTCCTGTTCTTTGAAGAATCTATTTTTGAAAAATATAATGGTGTTTGTTCTTAAGAGGTCACCAAACTCTCCTAATCTTTTTGATTGAAATTTTCCGTGCTTTATTCCATATTAGTTACCCTTTATATAATGAAGGGTTTGAGTACAAGAATCCTAAAATTTCAAGAATCCTAAAATCTCAGGATATTGATTCCCTATTTAAGACATAACCAATCTAAGAAAATAAAAATACTAAAGGAAGTTTATAGCTCATGCCTATTTGGGCTATAATTTATTCTAATTTGACTCTGCTAATAACGAGGACTTAGTAAGGAAAAATACTGCTAAAAATCTGCTACTTCCTATTATTCATACGCCTACCATATTGTTTTTAATAAACCATAACAGCTTCCATTAAGCAAGAAATTGCTTACCATGTCATTCCTACTCCCTTAGCCTTCAAAAATGGGAAAAAATGAAATTCTTTTCTCTTCCCCTTTTACTCATGTCTCTATTTTTCCACTAAACTCAGGCAATCATGTTTCTTTTTTCCCTCTTTTCACATGGGTACTTATTTCTTTCCTTTCTACAGACATTGTATCTCCTTTCATAAGCTCAGAATTCTTTTATGGAGTTTTTAGATGCTTTGCCTTTCAGGCTTGGGTTCTTGGTTGTATCATCTCCTAAAGCTTTTGTTTTTTTTCCCTATTTCATGCTTTCATTTTCTTGCATATACCCATCAACATCCTTTTTAAATTAATTATCAAAAGAAAAATAATTTAAATTGTGTTTAAAAAGTGTATGATGTCCGTTGGCTCATTGACTTATCGTTTTGGGAAAGAAGGTATTCATATGTGTTTCTGCTGTATATTTATATGCCGCAAGTTTAGTTTGAAAAGATTAAAATTTTTACATGGAATGCCTTTTCTTGTAGCATTCACAAGTTATCTGAATGCTAGCCATTATATATTTAATAACACCGTAAGATTTTATGGCCTCCTCCTTTATAATTGTTATCGTAGTCATCAGTTCTTTACATTAATAGCTTTGTTGAAAGACAGGGATGGAGTTCTATGGACACTGTAATTGCAGCTGAAAGGCTGGCCCTGACCTTACAGGCAGCCGGGAACTTAAAAGAAGCGCATGAACTTCTTGAAAGGTATACAATGATAGTGTAATTATGTAGAAAGAAGTTATTTTTCATGAGTTAATGTTATTTATTTTTTATTTTTAGGTGTTTGGACGCTCGGAAAATGTTACTTCCTGAAGATCACATCCAGGTTTGATCTTTTGATGCTTCTTAACTCAGAAAACATTTATTAAGATAGGAGTTGGTAACTGACATCATTTTGATAATGATGACACAGGGATTTGATTTCATTTGGCTTTTGCTTCTTTCTGAATAAAAATTATGCTATGCTTGCACTAACTAGAATAAGTTAATACTTTCTATTGGCAGATTGGTGCTAACATCCTTCACATTGCCAGGGTGGCAATGCTGAATGCAAATCAACTCAGAAAGGTTTCAGTTTCTGAAGCGATTGCTGAGCTTGGTAACGCAAAAGAACTTCTGGATATCTCAATAAGGTGTGATTTCTTTTCCTAAAATTTTCTTGCAAAAGAAATTTGAAGTATAGGAATAAATGTTTTGAAACACCCTGCACATTACATAAAATGCTTTTTTTTTTTTAAGCCATAATGCTTTTGTTTAATAGTTCTTTAATGTTTTCTGAAATTGTTATTTTTTTCCTTTTATTTTTTGTACCTTTATTTTGCAGGTTCACGTTGATGATACTTTGTGTACTTTAATTCTCTTTTGTTTAAAACTTTAAATGCATTAGCAAATACTGTTATTGAGGAGGGTAGATGTTTATGCACATTATTTATCAAGGGGAGAAAGAAATATGATTGGTGATTGACAAGGGATAATCTCACTATTAAATTTTATGCTACTTCTTGTTTATCAATAGTCGAAAAAGAACCATTTACTCATATATTTTGCAATTAGCTAGGAACTTGTGGTCTGGCATTTTCTTTGCTTAAGATTGATTTGGGTGATCCATTTCAAAAAAAAAAAAAAAAAAAAAAAAAAAAAAAAAAAAAAAGAAGAAGATTGATTGGGCGATGCCTAGAACAGTTGTGGGCTATAAATTGCTGGAGAGGTTTGCCTGCAAAAGATATTAGAAGTGATGCATGGTTTTTTAATTCCTTAATATTTATCATAGTGTGTTATGTGTGATTTAAGTGTTTAATAGGATAATGGGATTTTAAAAGGATTATTTTGCTTTCGAGTGAGCAGGTTTTATAAAATATATGCTAGACTCTAGAGTACTTTCCTACTGCAAAATTTTCTTCATTAGGCTCTCATGATTTGATTGAATGTATTCCTAGATTACCTTTTTGGGCATCATCTGGTGTGCCTGCCACTTCATTGAGGACACCAAACTTTGCACCATATCCCTGGCTTAGCATTTCCTATATTTTCGTAGAAAAATTATCATTTATCAAACCAACAATAATATCACCAAAAAAAAAAAAAAAGAATCGACAACAACAGTGTATTTCCATCATTATTTTTACTTCATTTTCTTAAACGGTAGGGATATTCTCGCATCATTTAGTTTAGGTGCCTTATGATCCGGTGGAGGAGAGAATTGTGGAATTTGGGAGGCAATCTGCAAAAGCACAATCTGAATATGAATTCCTTGAGATTTTTGTTTTGTTTTTCATGTATACTTGTTCTCACATTTGTTTTTCTACTTAAACTTGATATTTCTAGAATCTTAGGAACCGACTTTCGCTTTAGCAATTCCTTAACTTCCTGTGAACATGCTTGTGAATTTTTTACTGTCTTTTGTTTCATTATTCTTTGCTTTTCTCAATGTCAGAAAAATTCAAGATAAGAGTTAATATAGTTGATTTTATTAACTTTTTCAATTAGAATTCATCTTCATTCTGTGTAGATTCTTACAGATTAGTCATGTGCAGTTCTCTTTGCATGATAGGATAGCACGAAAAGTTTTAAAAAAATTGAGAAACCAGAAAGGCATCTGGCAGCAGAATTTGGCATCTGAAGAAACTAGAAGAGAGGGGCGTGCAGCATTGATCGTACTGGTTGGTTTCTTTTATTGGTGAAATTTGTGCACTTTTGGTTAGCAAAAATAAGCCCTATGTTGGAAGATCCAGTGATATCTTTTTCAATGTCATGTAAAATGTTCCTTTTCTAATTAATTTTTTGCTTTCACTTGTAATTTTTTGCTGCAGAAGGATTTTTTTCCTTACTTTTACATGCCCTATCATTCTTGAGGACCAAAAATTAATGTCAGTTAGAGTTGTTACAGTTTTATCTCAACCTGTTGAATGTGGAAAAAGTGAGTTTTGTTGTTTCTAGTGTTGTTAACTTCTTATGGTTATTACACAAAAACTGGTTTTAAAGTTAGAGAACTCTTTGCTTTTGGCTGTGTGCTAAATAAATTAAGCCATATTAGATTAATTATCAATTAGCAATTGTACTTCTGTTTTCTGTTGAAACTAAAAATGTTCTATGATCTGCTAGTGCATGTTGCGCATAGATATATAATTGACAATGAGCCTGGAGATCAAAAAATATGAGTTGATGCAGTTGCACTTCTGTTTGGATATAAAATGTGCTGGTCTATAATATGACATGGTGTGTGGTGGTTACAATAAATCATATGGAACTGATGGAGATTTTGTTGATGCAGTTGCAATCATTTGATGTTCTCGGGCATCTGGAGATCGAGAAATATGAGTTGTTGAAGTCCATGGTTAGTATTATGGAAGATGAATAATTGATGATAAAAGTTTTAAAGTTCTTTTATCTACCTCACAGTACAAAAGAACTTCTCATTGAGTAGCTTTGGCTCAGTTGGGAAGTGTGAAGATCTAGAAATTGCTTTATTTAGCAAGGATGTGTTCAATGTAAAATTATGCCTGGAGAAAGAACATATGTAGGGATCCTCAATTCTTTATTACAGTTCTCCTAAAATGAGGACAGCCAAGATTGGAAAATGGCTGCCAATAGCTTTAGTTCCTATGAGTCTTCTGTTTATTCCTAAAGACCTGTTGCTACAAAAACTTTGTTTTAGAAAGATAAATTCCATTTATTTATTTATTTTTTATGCTGAAGCATGAACCTTTGAAGCAAGGATAAGAGTTTCTGATGCTTTCAATTTGTAATTGCATCCTTGTGCTGCAGCTTATTCTCTTTGCCAACTTCTGCTTCCAATTATTTCTAAGTTTGATGTCACCATTTGTATTCTTGCATTGTAACAGGAAGAGCTTCTAACCTGTTCTGAGGCTGAAAGTGCATTTTTCCAATGTGTTTCTGCTTACAAAGAGGTATTACTTGTGGCACATTGTCTTTAGATTTTTTTTTTTTTTTTGAAATCATAAAAAAAAAAAGCTCTCTTTTATTGGTTTAGTAAGTGAATTTATCTTATATTCATTTTTACACGTCTTTAATTTGTTTTATGATTTCCTTTTTTGCATTAATGACATATTCTTATATATATGTGTTGAACAGTTTTAAAACTAAACATTGAACCTAATATAAAGTTCCAAAAATTTCAAAATCCAATCCCACTGGATCAGTTAACTTGCTTTATTTCTAAAAAAATTGGATCCGTTTTTAACTTTCAAATTAGATTTATTTTGTTCTTTTGCCTATACTATTTTCCTGAATGTTATGTGCTTCTTCTTTGTAGCTAACAATGCTTAAATTATTATGGACAAAAATGATTCATTTGACAATCATTTGGTAGAAATAATATTTGTGAATGTGATGTGAAACATGATAAAAATTTAGTATGCCACTTCTTTTTTTTCTTTTTTGCAGTTGGAGCCGGAGAGACCAATTTCTGATTCTCCTGAAGTAAAGGTTGAATATCTATCATGTTTGAAGCGTCTTTATAGCTTGATTAGCAACAATGCTGTCGAAAAGATGATTCTATCGGAAATATTCTCCTTGCAAGAGTTGAATGATGAAATCAAGCGTGTTCAAGGCGAAATTTCCAGTAATAAGAAAAGAAAATTCTGAGGTGGTAAATCTTAGTGTGCCAATCGTTTGATCTAGAAGATGGGTCACTTTCTAACCTAGTATACGCTAATGAAAGAATAAAAGGTTTTGTAAGATTTATCCTTTTTTTTTTTCCCTGTGGCAACTTTTGTATTTTGGAATACATTTCTTGATGAAATTCGACCCCTTCCATAATTAAGGGTTGGGACTTTGCTTGAGAAGTTGTGCTTTTTTTTTTTTTTTTTGTACTTGTGGTTAACTTCTGCATTTTGGATTACATTTCTTAAAAAGTTTTTGTCAAGAAAAATCGGTGGACTTTTTTTTTTAGACATTGCTGGCATGAGCAAAATCACATAAAATTTGCCTACGTAATTTTTTTTTGCTCAATCATATTATGTATGTTACACCATTCGTGGAACTTCTCTCCTCTAGGGTTTCTTTTTTTCTCTCAAACAACACAAGGTGCCGCTCAACAAAATTGGGAGGTGGGGGCTGCCATCTCTTCACCAAATTGGACGGCAGCCCTACCAAATTTTATCTTGTGTCTTAGTCTTAATTTCTAATTTAAATTTTCTTGTTTTTTTCTTTTAATAATTTGATGGAGTTTCTTAGCATTTTGGCTATAATAATGCTACCTTTTTGTGGGTTTTGTTAAGATTTGAGGGATCTTTTAATAACAACAACAATATCATGTTTTTTTTGGAAGGTCTTGATTTGACTTACCCGATTAGTAGGAGAGTTCTTGTTTTGATCTACACGAAATTTAAGAATTTGTTTGAATTCTATCATCTTTCAAGGAGGATTTCTTCAAATAGGTTTCACTACATCCATAGTTCAAGGGAAGATAAGAAAATTTGATCCAACTTACTTGGTATTCAACAAATCTTCTCCCTTTTTGGCAATCAATTGCTAATATTTTCAAATTTCAAAATAATTTGTGGTGTTTTTATGTTGATATATTGTTTGTTGTTTTAATTATTTCTCAATCTGTAGCTTTTATCTTTTCTAACTTTGAACATTCATTGTTTTTTATAAGAACTTTGAACATTCATTATTAGTAAGATATTTAGCCAAAATTATTGTTGGGTAGCTATATCACTAGCTAGAAAAGTGCTTATGTTATTGATGTAATCTTTATTTTAGTAATGAAAATATTTTCCATCTTTTGACCAAAAAAAAAAAGAATCATATTATATATGTTCTCTATAGATCGTTGTTTTTATAATTATTTGGAAATTTTTCTCTTTGTTGGGAGTACATTTGAGGATTTTTTTGCATATTGTGTTTATGTGTTTAATGTTTGATCACTATTAACATGAATTTTAATTAATTTAATTCTAAAATAAGTGGGTTTTCCATATAGATTTAGATTTGTTATTTTTTATTTTTGTGGTTTCGCCGTCTTATTGCGGTGTTTAGTTTTCGCTTTCTTGTTGAGGCGTTTGGTTTTTGCCGTCTTGTTGCGGCATTTTTTGTGTGTGGGCAATTCAGACAAACAAGGTATATTCGCTTCAACAAAGATATCAGATCCGATTATGGTCGTCAGTATGTTGTAACACTGGAGTCATAGGTATTCTAGTCAATATAGAATTTCTCAATGTGTAGGCTTTGAGCCAATTTCTTATGCTATTAACCTTGAAGATGTGAATATTTCACAATTTCATCCTTTAAGGGTTTTTAGCGGATTTATATCACTGTTTTTATTGATTTATTCATGGTTTGAATGATTGAAATTATTGTTATTGTCAAAAAAAAAAAAAAAACATGAATTTTAATTAGGATTGTTGATTGAAAAATCTTGATTCTAATAGATATATAAATACATGCTTAGTTGAACTGTGATTAGAGATATCTAATGTGCTTAATTTCCATTCAAGTGCAATTAATTGGTTCATGAATTGAATTTCAATATTGTAACCTTAAATGAGAATTTGTGTTGTGTGTGTCAATTGCAATTGATGAATTAAATGTAGTTAATGCTTGAGAAAGATTAATCAATAAATTAGAAAACTGAGGATATGCATAATTAAATGATCCATTGTAATTAAATTCTTGATGATTGTTAATAGGTTTAATTCGTAGCAAGTTTATTAATATTGGTATTTTCATTTTTTTTTAATTTTGTGTTTTGTTTTCTTTTGATTTTCATTTAATTGTTTCAATTGTCTCGAATCTAATTTTAATTGCTTTAAACAATTAGAATAGACATATAAATCATAGTTTATGTGGGATTAATATTATTACTACTGCAAATCCGTATACTTGCAGGTAAATACAAACAATTAGTATGGGTGATCATGTCTTAATACAAAGACATAAAAGACCTTGAGGATCATCCGGTTTATATTCTGAACTTGACATGTATTTAACAACTGTTTTCGAAATTAGAGATAGTAAAATAGGTAAAGATTTTCTTGTCCTCAAATGGTGGAGTCGACACCAAAATATATTTCCCATCCTCTCACAAATCGCTAAACAAATTTTAGCGAGTCTAGTCTCAACAGTTGCTATTGAACAAGCATTTAATGTAGGTGGAAGTATTTTGCATGAGACTCGATTTTAAATGGTTCCTAAATCATTGGAGGCACAAACATATGTGGATGATTAGACTAGAGTGGTATTAAGGGGACAAGAAATTAAAAAAGACGAAAATAAAGATTTATACGATTTCATAACCGAAGGAATTTCAACATCCGCATCCAGCTTCAGTAGTGACTAAATTTTAAATGGTAAGGGGGTAAAT
>CATIWO010792003.1:0-11694 GCA_949673435.1 Macaranga tanarius | reverse complement strand
GTTTGTAAATTATGACACGACGGGTTCACTCAGTTCTTTTTTAGGTTTTAGATTTAGTCAATTTATTTAATTAAATAATAAAAATATATATATTTTAATTATTCTATAATTTTTATATTATAAAAAAATAAAAAAATAAATTATATTATATGAGTTTGTAAATTATGACACGACGGGTTCACCCAGTTCTTTTTTAAATTTTAGATTTTGTCAATTTATTTAAGGGTAAAGGTACATTTTTGCCCTTAATGTTTATGCCGAAGTGCACATCAGCCACTAAAGATTTTCTTGGCGCATTTAAACACAAAAATTTTGAAAAACAAAGTTTTTAGGACCTTCACTTAACAAAGCCAAACAGAAGCCGTTTACATTTTCTATTAATTTATAATGTTGAGTACAAAAATATCAATTAAAACCCCAAACTTATTTTCCTTTCACCTTTACCATCTCTTTCACCCTTACTACTATCACCAGGTCCAAATAAAAGTGACTTTTTGGTATTTTTTTTAATTATTTTTAAAAATATAATTTTTGAGTTTGAAACTTAATCATATAGCCAATTAATTATAAAAGAAATATAGCTGTTGTCTTAGAATTTGATGTTAAAATTTCTTGTCAAATTTGCTAGCATATGTATATAGAAAAAATGAAGGCTAGGAATTCTAAAAGAAAAAAATACTCATGCCATGGATCAAATGGAAATATATATATATATTGAAGAAGGATCAAATGGATTTCTATTTACAAAATAAGGAATTAATTCATCCATCTTTCTAAGATTTTTGGAGAAATTGTGGAGGATCATTACCTGTAACTTGTGATTTATTTTTTAAAACAATACGTACTAAAAAAATGTTGTGCGAGTGAGGTGCACAACTTAAAAGTATCAACGTAAGAAATTATGAAGTTTGCTGGTGGTATATGACTTTTTCTTTATTTTATTTTTGAAATTGAAGATAATTAGTCATAGATTATATATATTTATGTGTTTGGTTTGTAGCTCGTAAGAACCCACCCCAGGCCGACGGCTATACCTGTCGTGGCAGGACATCGGTGTCTTGTGCTAATCTTAAACATAAAGAAATTTTTTTTTTTTTTTTTTATACAAATCACCGTCATCATATTAATTTTCATATGCATGTTGTTGAACTTCTTTGTCAACCTTTCCCAACTTTGAATTCACTTTGGAGTTAAATGAGATATAAAAATTTAACTTAGATTGTGGTGTGCGTGGGAGGCTGTGTGGAGGTGGAATGAAAGAGATGGAAAGGGTGAAAGAGATGGTAAAGGTGAAAGGAAAATAAGTTTGGGATTTTAATTGATATTTTTGTACTAAACATTATAATTTAATAGAAAATGCAAACGGTTTCTGTTTGGCTTTGTTAAGTGAAAGGCCTAAAAATTGTGTTTAAATGCGCCAAAAAAATTTTTAGTGGCTGATGTGCTCTTCGGCATAAACATTAAGGCTATGTTTGGAATGGGAGGAAAAAAAATAAAATGGAAAATATGAAAGAAAATAAATTTATTTTCTTTCATATTGTTTGAACTGAGGGAATGGAAAATGAAAGGAAAAGAAAATAGGTAATAAATAAATTATTATTTTAGTAATTTTGTTACTGAAGTTTAAATTTGAATTCAAATTTAACTTTAATTTTTTTTTTCTCTATTTTCTTTCCATTTTGAAGAGAAAATTTTTGAAAGAAAATAACTATTATTTTCCTTCCTCATTCATTTTTCACCATCTTTACAAACATGAAAAAGTGATTATCCTTTATTTAATTAAATAATTTAAAAATATATATTTTTAATTATTATATAATTTATTATTATTAATAAAATAAGGGTAAAATAGTAAGTTTTGGGGAAAAGATAAAACAATCTCGCGCGATAGCGATACCTATCAGCTCTCTAAAAATAAGACAAAACAGGTTGAGGCATCCACTGGCACGCACTATCACCACCGTTGAAAAACCTGCCTTAAGGAGGCCATAATCTCCACCCTTCATCCCACCAAACCACACCCATCACCTCAATTATTAATTCTGAACCACCCAACAATATCATCTTCTGTTTCATAGCAAGCATTAATTCATCCTTTTTTTTTTTTTAGTAGGAAATAGAGATATCAAATAACTTAAATATTCATATATTGTATAATAATTTTTTAAAATTATATAAATTTTACACAACAGGTCTTTTGATATTATGAGAAAATTATTTTCAAATATAAATAAATTGCGCACTGAAAATTAATTTTAATTTTGCACAATATATTTTTTATAAGTAAATATTAATTTAACAAATCAACAACAATATAATTTCAACCTCAAGTTTGTATATTAGTTAGGTGTTATCTTCCCATTCATGTGACAACATCGTTGGGTACAAGTAAAAAAATGCAAGTATCTATCATATAGCCTGAAGGAAGCAATCAACAAATCTTGTATCTTTTGATCATATCTTCTGCTATCATACACCAAGAAAATATCAAGAATGGAGCTTTCTCATGCACCTAATGCTCCTCACATTGCTCTTATCCCATCTGCTGGAATGGGCCGTTTGACACCTTTCTTTCGTCTTGCTTCCTTGCTTTTGTCTCAAAACTGTGATGTAACTTTTGTCACTGCAAGATCTACAATCTCCATTGCAGAGTCTGAACATGTTTCTTTCTTTTTATCTACACACCCTCAAGTCAAGCATCTTGAATTTGATGTCCTTCCTCCTTCATCCTCTTCCAATGCTCAAGATCAAGATCCTTTCTTTGTTCAATACAATGCTATTAGCCGCTCTGCCCATGTGCTACATCCTCTGTTTTCTTCCTTATCTCCGCCTCCCTCTGCTATTTTCTGTGACTTGCTTGTTGCTAGGAGTGCTGCTTCTATATCTGTCGATCTTGGCATTCCTTTTTACGTAGTCATTTCAACTTCTGCTAAATTTCTATGTTTCATGCTGTATCTTCCTGTTCTTGTGTCTGATCATGATAAGTTCAATAAAGATTGTACTGAGGTAGAGATTCCAGGGTTGAATCCGCTGCCTATTGCAAGCGTTCCTCTGCCATTCTTCAACCCAAATCATCTGCTTGCTGTAAGTACACTTGAGAACGTTGGATTTGTTTCTGAAGCTAAAGGAATCATGGTGAACACCTTTGATTGGCTTGAGGCTGAAACTTTAGCTTCTGTAAATAACGGCAAAGTTTTATGTAACCTCCCTCCAGTGCTTCCTATCGGACCATTAGAGCCTTATGATGAGCTTGTTAAGGATCATAACCAGTACCTTCCATGGCTTGACAGCCAACCAGAAAAGTCTGTAGTCTATGTGAGTTTTGGGAGCAGGACAGCAATGTCCAGTGATCAAATAAGAGAATTAGGACATGGGTTAGATAAAAGCGGCTGTAGATTCTTATGGGTAGTGAAGACTAGTGTAGTTGATAAAGAAGATAAAGAAGAACTGAAAGGGCTGCTAGGAGAGTCATTTTTTGAAAGAACAAAGAACAAGGGAATAGTGGTGAAGGGGTGGGTGAATCAGCTGAAGATTCTTTCACATCCTGCTACAGGAGGGTTTATAAGCCATTGTGGGTGGAATTCAGTGACTGAAGCAGCTCAAACCGGAGTGCCTGTATTGGCATGGCCATTGCACGGAGATCAGAGGATGAATGCAGAAGTTTTGCAGAAGGCAGAGCTAGGAATTTTGGAGAAGAGTTGGGGTATGGGGGGTGGAGGGTTGGTGAAGCAAGAAGAGATAGCTAAAAAGATTGTGGAGTTGATGGAAGATGCAAAGTTGAGGAGTAGCGCTAGCAAGGTTAGGGAGGAAGCCAGGAAGGGTACTGAACTTGGTGGGAGTTCTTATAAGGCCATCAATGGAGTTATTGACAAACTAAGTTGAAGTTTCATATTTGGTATCAATTGTATTGCTAGCGGGGGATTAATGTAGTGATTACTTTTCATCGAATGTGCTATGAGGTATAAGGCTTGAATTTTACCGTTGTCATCTTCTATTTATAAACTTAATTTCTATCATTTATAAATGAAAAATACCTCCTACAAAATATCTCTTATTAACAGGGGTGTTTTTGATGAAAAAAAAATTGTGGAAAGTTGAATAAATTTTCCTTATTTGTTGTTTCTTTTGCAAGTTACAATGTTAGAATTCTATTTTATAAAATTGTTATTTTTATCAATACAAAAAATGGTATGTAGAATCTGCTCTAAAGGAATGCAAGTCTGGTTTTACAATTAAACAAAAATTACTTATTGCTTAATGTTACTATAGAGATGTGAGCAAATGAATAAGTAATTTGAATAGACAACCTTGCATTTTGAAAAAGGGAAAAGATTGGACGGCCAGATACCAAATTATCAAAATAATCCTCATAATTATACTAGCCCCTATGTAAATATTAAGGGTTAAAATAAAAATTTTATAATTTTTTTTTGTCTTTTTCTACCAATGGACGTCGCGCTCCAGCGTCATTTGAAAAATAATTTTAAGTCAAACTTTCTTGATCCGCAAGCCATTAGAATGATTTGCTTTTTTTTTTTTTATTTGAAATGGAATTTGCTTTTTTAATTTGTCTTGCAACGCCAATAATTTGATTAGGTGTAATAGATGAGCAAGCAAATTCAATATTTTATAGTCTTCAGTAGAAACATTACTTGGCCGCCAATTTTGACATGCTCTTTGCAAAGACTATATATATATAGATATACACACACATACACACACACACATACACACACACGTATAATAACCCCAATATTTTTGAATGGGTATCAACCAAAGCTACCAAAAATTAACTAAGATAGTTAACCATGTCAGGTTGCAGTGACCAAAAACTCACTCACATAGCACTCGTTCAAAATAATCCTCATAATTATACTGGCCCCTATGTAAATATTAGGAGCTAAAATAAAAATTTTACAATTTTTTTTGTCTTTTTCTACCGATGGACGTCGTACTCCAACATCTTTTGATAAATAATTTTAAGTCAAATTTTCTCAATGCAATAATTTGATTAGATGTAATAGATGAGCAAGGAAGTCTTTTTCTACCGATGGACGTTGCGCTCCAGCGTCCTTTGAAAAATAACTTTAAATCAAACTTTCTTGATTCATAAGCCTTTAGAATGATTTGCTTTTTTTTTTTTTTTTTTTTTAAATGGATTTGTTTTTTTTTTTTTGTTTGAAATGGAATTTGCTTTTTTAATTTGTCTTGGAACGCCAATAATTTGATTAGGTGTAATAGATGAGCAAGCAAATTCAATATTTTATAGTCTTCAGTAGAAATATTACTTGGCCGCCAATTTTGACATGCTCTTTGCAAAGACTGTATATATATATATATACACACATACACACACATATAATAACCCCAATATTTTTGAATCGGTATCAACCAAAGCTACCAAAAATTAACTAAGATAGTTAACCATGTCAGGTTGCAGTGACCAAAAACTCGCTCACATAGCACTTGTACCAAGTGCTGGTATGGGTCATCTCACACCCTTCCTTAGACTTGCTGCTGTACTTGCTGCCCGCAATGATGTCAAAGTAACATTAATCACCCCAAATCCAACAGTATCCTTGTCTGAATCACAAACCTTGCTCCACTTCTTAGCTTCCTTCCCTCAAATCAATCAAATGCAGCTTCATCTCCTTTCTCTGGACAAGGTCCCCACCAACTCAGAAGACCCTTTTTATAACCATATGGAACGCATTTGTCAATCATGTCACCTGCTCGCTCCTATGCTCTCTTCTATGTCTCCACCTCTGTCTGCTGTTATCACAGATATGAGCTTGGCCTTTTCAGTTCTTACAGTCACTCAAGCTCTTAGTCTTCCAAATTATGTTCTTTTCACATCTTCTGCCAAAATGTTATCACTCTTTTTATCCTTCCATGCTATGATTGGTCCTGAAGCTACATTTGACTTAAATGATGCCAATGGTGCCAAGATTCCAGGTCTAGAGCCAATACCCAGATCATGGATTCCTCCACCACTTCTGCAAAGCACAGAGAATCTGCTAAAAACTTATATCATCAAGAATGGGAAGAAAATGGCAGAATCAAGTGGGATTCTTGTGAATACATTTGATGGTATTGAGCAAGAAGTGCTTGAAAAGCTAAATGCTGGAGAAGTATTAGGAAGCTTACCTCAGGTTATTGCTATTGGGCCAGTTGCACCATGTGAATTTGAAAAGAATCAGCCATTAGCATGGCTTGATGGCCAAGAGACTGGCTCAGTTCTGTATGTCAGCTTTGGCAGTAAAACTGCTATTTCAAGAGAGCAGCTAAAAGAGCTAGGTGAAGGATTGGTGAGGAGTGGTGTTAAGTTTCTATGGATGGTGAAGGCCAAGAAAATTGATGCAGAGGATGGAGAAGATTTGATTCAAGTAATGGGAAGTGAATTAATGGAAAGGTTGGAGAAAAGAGGTTTGGTAATAAAGTCATGGCTAAACCAAGAGGATACACTTAGCCACCCATCGGTTGGTGGTTTCTTGAGCCACTGTGGGTGGAATTCAGTGACAGAAGCTATAAGGCATGGCGTACGCATATTGGCATGGCCACAGCATGGAGACCAGAAAATCAATGCTGATATTGTGGAGAGGATTGGATTAGGAACTTGGGAGAAGAGGTGGGGATGGGGTGGCGAGATGGTAGTGAATGGTGCAGATATTGCACAAAAGATTAAGGAGATGATGGGGAATCAATTGTTAAGAGAACAGGCAATGTGCATTAGAGAAGAGGCTAAGAGAGCTGTAGGAGATGGTGGTAGTTCTACAAAGGGTCTGATGGGACTAATTGAGACATGGAAGAAGATTTGAAGTATTTTCTTGGATTAATTAGCTCTAATTGAGCCTTCGAACTTGAGACCTCACAGTCCTGAAGATGACTCCAGTACTAATAGCTAAAGCCTGTACGTTAATATGAATTAAAAAAAAAAAAGGAAAAATAGGAATTTTATTGCAACATTGCCTATCACATTTGTCTATGTAAAAACATGTGAAAGCTATCTGTCTGTAAACAAAGCTTGCATCAGTTAAGCAGGGAGAGTTCTTTAGATACAACATCAAAAGCAATGCCACTCTGTTCAAGTCGTTCCTGAAGATCAGTATGGCCAAACACAATGCCTGGAGACCAAACTCCTCCCTTTGGTAGGTCATTACGATTGCTGAGAAGAATCAGAGCACATTGAACAAATATTATAGCAGTGGTCAAATACCCAATCTCAGGTCCAATTATCCTTGTGACTATTTCCATGTCAGGTTTCACCTGATTGTTATTAATGTCACTAAAACCATGTCCAATAAACCACATCTTAAATGCAGCATTTCTCATGTCAACTTCAGAAGGACCATTCTTCCTGAACCAGCCAAGGCTAGAAAAAGATGGAACCTTTAAGAGAAGCCATCTTCCCATAGCATTTGTACCCAATAGCCTTACAATTATGCCAAATGTAATGTACTTGATAAGACCCAGTGGAGTTTTAGAGCACAAAGAGTTTGAAATGTTTAAAGAGTTCCTTGGAGATGGTTGTGGAGTCTTCTGATTTAATGAACCCTTTTAAGCTTCATTATTTAAATTAGAGCTCCAAGTCTCCCATTCTTGGTTAGTTTCTTCTGTATGTTCTCTTCTGTGCTATTTAGTTCTCTAAAATTTAATTCACGTGAAATTCTTTAGATAACTTGGCTTTGCAGGTGAATGGTGTTGCCCAGTTACACAGTGATATCTTGAAGTCTGAATTTTTCTCAGATTATGTTTCTGTATGGCCAAAAAAGTTTCAAAATAAAACAAATGGTATTACGCCTCGCCGTTGGCTCCGGTTTTGCAGTCCGGAGCTCAGTAACATTATCACAAAATGGTTAAAAACTGACTGGTGGGTTACCAATCTTGACCTACTTGTTAATAACCTTTCCATAAAGAATTCAAGATAAAGATCCTAACTCAAACCTAACCTAACAACTCTAGCACCTTGGATTACCCTTCGCATGATTTTCTCCTGTAATGCTATTTTTCAACAGGGTGATGAACACCTAGTAAAGTAAAACTTGATCATGCAAGAATTCTGTATATTAATAATAAAAAAAAAAATGCATAGCCACTGAAGCAGTTCAACAAAGATACTGATAAGAGAAAAGCCACCACTCAATTACACTGATCATATTCTCAAGCAAATTGTATGTTCTGTAAAATTGTTCATACATCAAATACCACAAAAAAAAATTTACAAGACAAATTACCAGACATGCTCATAGAAGAAGTTCGAGCTAACATTGACATATCATGGTTATTTATAAAGAGAGTTGCATGAAAGAAGTCAGTCTCCAACATATAGGAAGCTGTTTACCATGCCAAGACTTGAGGAACTGAAGGCCACATACTCCATAAAAGACACACTAGCAGACACTTCCACCTCCTCTCAATATGAAGGAGAAGCAGACCTATGGGTAAGAGAGCTAGAAACTGATCTAGAACTACCACTTCCACTTGGACTCCTAGATTATCTACAGAATCACGCATTGATGAAGCACCACTGTATCAACTCCTTTCTCCTGGAATAACAGTCTGATACTGCTTGATGCGTTTGATTTGTTTGGTTAGTTGTGGTAACTTTGATGTTTGATGAAGAGCTGCTACACACAGCTAACCTACTGCCACAGAAACTTCAAGTGGAAAACAAATAACTTTCAAACTCATAATAAACAAACTTCTAGAATTGTCAATACAAATTTAAATAGAGCACGGCAACCAATACCAAATAAATTTGAGTTGGCCGTCATGAACTCTGCATTATTAGAACTCTAAACTAAGCAACCAGAAAAATTAAACACATGGAAGTGAAAATATGTTTCTGAAAGTACAACTAATGGACATAATAAAGTCACAGTCATGAGGCTGATCACAAAACAATATTTATAAAAAGAATTTCTCTACTTTTTTCTCAGCTCGTTTCAGCTACAAACTTTCAACTTATACGCAAAGATTTGCCGTTGAGCCTAATCTTAATTTAAATGTAGCCTAAACCTATCTAAGGCCATTAAGCCTAAACTAGGACAATTTTTTGCTATCAGTTGAACACCATTTTCTGCTATTCTAATACTAGATGCATGAATATCAATTGAACACCAAAATTATTTTTCTTTTCCCAACTAATCTGAAATTAAAAATAGTAGTAAAAAAAAAATGCTCGTCAATAGTGTCTTTTAATAAGTTGAAAATTTTACCAATAATAATATTGGAAAAATTTAGCACGATGATGTCAATTGTTAACTATACCAAAGCCAACAGGTTTTTCTTAGTTTATTTTCCTATTCCAGACACAGGATTTCAAAAAGAAATCATGAAAACTGAAATAGAAGAATATCAAAGATGATACAGATTTGGCTTCACAAATTGCTACACCCTACAATGGGCATGAAACAAAAAGACATTGCATTGTAAACTAGTGGGTCATTGCTAATCAGCACTAAAATAGGAATGTAATTGTACTGGTCCATATGCTGGTTCATCTGAATGAGACAGTCCTTTGTTAAGATACAAATTAGAAATAGAAAAATTGCAAGAAGAAGAAGAGATAAACTCATACCTTTAGATTTTGATTGCAAAGCATTTACAGTTTCAGTTATATATTTTGCCCTGACAATCAAATTGAAACAACAATGCTCACTATTAATTTTTAAAAATGGAGCAATTACCCGTTATAAAATCAGCTTCTCTAACTAAATAAAATGAATGCAAACTAATACGGAAGTAGGTGGAGGAGAGGAAGTTGAAAAGGCCATAATATTTTTTTTAAAAAAAAATTATAAAATAACTATTGATATCTACGGTGGTTTCATGTGTTCTCTCCATTTGTATATATACAATAGTTGTATTGTGCAAATATTTGCACCGGTACAAATGAAACTATTAGCCATTATATTAATTGTCATTTAATTGTAACAATTGATATATTTTATAGGTATTGATACATCAAGATAATCAATGGTTGTAATTAAACAAAAATTAATCTAACGGTTGTAATTTCATTTGTACCAGTGCAAACATTTTGTGTAAAGCCTTTAGCCACTAATCTGGATTTGAATTTATTAATCGTTCAATCGACTTTCATTTTCTTTTTTAGAATCCATTTGCACCCTATAGGTTTACAACCTGGTGGAGGTCTACTAATTTCTATGTGTTATTTTCCATTATTGAGTCCATCTCATCATTAATTGCTTCTTTTCAGAAAGCTACATCTTGAGATTTTATGGCTTTCTCAAATGTTTGAGGATCACTTTCTGTGTTATAACAGTAAGGAATTTGACTACTAATTGTATCTCTTGTTCTTTCCACAAGATAAACAAACTTTTTTGTTACCTTACAGGTTTTCTTCTTACTCTTTTGCTCCTTCGAAGTTTAATAACTTCTTTTCCATTATTGTCTAACACTTGCTCATCTTTATCTAATTTTGGACAATCTTGTTCTGGAATTTTATCTTTAAGTCTAGGAATTGACTTAAACCTTTGTTCATCAAAGATGGCATCATGTGATTCAATAACAGTATTCACGGGTATTGAATCATTAGGTTCTATAACCATAAATATATATGCCTTACTATTGTGTGCATATCCTATGAAAATGCACTCAACTCCTTTTTCACCAACTTTTTCCATTTGGGTTCAGTTACTTTAACTACAGCACGACATCCTCAAACTTTAAAATAATTTAAGTTTGGTTTTCTTTTGTTCTAGAACTCATATGGGGTTGTATTACTCATTTTATTAGGAACTCTATCTAAAATATGGCATGTTGTAAGCATTGTTTCACCCCAAAAACCTTAGCTCAAACCAGAATTAGACATCATAGCATTTATCATTTCAGTTAGCACTTGATTTTTCAGTTCTGCTACACCATTTTGTTATAGTGTATATGGGGCAGTAGTTTCATGAAGTATCATCGTGGACTCAAAATACAAAGGATTATAATATTCTCCTCCTCTATCTGACCTTAGACATTTTACTTTTGTAAATCTTAAATTTGTCAATCACCTCATCTTTAGAATGCAATAAATAACAAAATAAAATCTGCTAAAATCATCAATGAAAGTGATAAAATATTTCTTTTCACCTAATGAAGGAGTACTATACATATCACACACATCACTATGTATCAAATCTAACAAATTTGATGTTCTTTTAATTTTTGGAAAAGAGTTTTCAGTTATTTTAGTCAACAAACAAGTAGTGCATTTCTCATAACTTTGATTAACATATGGAATTAAATCAAGTTTAGCCATATTTTCTATCCTTTTAAAATTAACATAGCCTAACCTATTATGCCATAAACAAGGAGAATCAACAATATAAGTAACAACACTACTATTATTATTATCATTAATGTGTACATTGAGTTTAAACATACCATTACATTAATAACCTTTTCCTACAAATATGCATCCTTTTAATAACACAAATTTGTTAGCCTCAAATACAAGTTTGAAACCAAACTTATTTAAAATACTACCCGAAACTAGGGCTGAGCACGGGTCTCGGAGAACCCGAACTGTTCCGAAAAACCGAACCGAAAATCTCCAGAACCGAAAATCTCCGTTGACCGTTTGACTTTCTCCGAACCGAACTGTCCCAAAAATTTTGATTGGGACGGGTCCGGAGATTTTGAATTCTCCGAACCGAGATCCGTCCCGAACCGCTCCGAATT